>CABFOW010001197.1:0-14570 GCA_902141385.1 Timema californicum | reverse complement strand
CTCCCCTTTATTTATATCACAAATAAAAGTCAGGTTGGTCACAAGAGAGTTTATTTATTTTTCAAAAATAACAAGAGAAAAGAGTGGGACATGCCCAGAGATAGGCGCCGGCAAAACAAGGCCATAGTAAACAATATACAAACAAATAATGGGGCACGACCCCAAGTAATAAGATGGCCGTCGAGAGGACCCACAGCATTAACAAACATTTAAATTGACCTTCATAAAGTCCGTAATGTATGAAGATAATAATAGAGCATGGGAACCATAACCTGCATACTAACAATAAACACTAGGCCTAGACAGTTCGCCATCGGCGACTCTCCCATCACTTATGAATAAGAAAGAGTTCCTAAAGAAGGCTACCATCACACCCATTCTATAGCCCAACAAGTTGAACTAAGATCCATTACACAGATGGATCAATTTAAAATAGAATATCCTAGCAATAAACTACACTAACACGCTATGACCCGGGTTCGCGACCACAGGTATAACCAACAAAGTTCAGGTCTAAGGAAATTCAATCCCCCAATAATGACAGTAACAAGACCGTCTCACAGGGTTTTACCCAAATACTCAAAAGGTACAATATTACTAAATATCCCGCGCACCAAACGTGGCGGAGTTAACAGTTCCTAAACGATCCGTGAAGCGGACGAGATACGTTTGCAAGAATAGTAATATCTCTAGGTCCAAACTGCGCCGTCATGACCTCTACAAAATCGCAGTTCTAATATATAATAAAATTAAGTTAAATCATAAGTAAATATCGTCCGAAACGTAATTTAGAATTCGTCGATAACCAAACAGAATTTTGATACAAGTAAACTAAATCTAAATTGACACAAAGTGTCTCACCTGGAGAATGCGGAGAAATGTGTGTCATGGCAATAGAGTCCAGCCGTTATATACACCAAGGTAGAGTCACGTGTTCTCACAGCGCAGGAAGCAAGGCAGGGGGAACGGGGAGTGCACTGTTCTCGTACACACTCACATGTACTGGGCGAGATTTCAAATCTCGCGCTACTCGGGCGCCGTTAACTTCGCAGCACTGTCGCTAGTGCGTACGGGCCCACGCATGCCGATCGTCTGTTGTTCACTCTCGGGGCGGGGCAGCTTAGAGGTGTGACTTGGGTGACGGTTCCTCGTCTCAGTTGAAAACAATCTGGGTGGTGAGGTGATGAGTTCGTGTTGGAGCCTCGTAGAGCAGCCAAATGGAGGCAGAGTTGGTGAGTCAATGCAATTATTTCCCTTCCATGTTGTGACTCGGTCACACTAGTAGTTTATGTCCTAACAACCATCCTTGTCAGTGATGTCATTACTGATATTAGGACACGCACGAGGCGACATTATATTACTGAAAGATAGATGTTGGAAATTGCCTCCTTCGGGAATTTGAATGCGGTGGACGTAGTAAATTAAGTAAATCTGACTTGTGCGGTCTGTCTGATGTGGGCCAGTAGACGCTTATCACAAGAATGGCATTCATTCCACCCTTGTGCTTTAGTCTTTAAGATTCCCAACTCGAGTATCTTTCATCCCAGTGTCATTCTCCGTACACACAAATTCCAGTCTTTCGCTATAACAACATCACAGGCATGAAATGAGCTGACTATGTTTTGTTTTATAACCACATCGTACTACTTGTTCAGGTTATATATAGTGGGAAACCATTTTGGAAAAACCACACACGATACACTTGGCTGAGATTCAAACCTCGACCTCCAGCCCAGTATACTGCAAGAATAGAGTGTGAGACCATGCGGTCACAGAAGCAGGTAGCCATCTATTAACACCAGAAATTTGATTAAGTTAACAATCAACCTGGTGCAAGCATTTAAAGCACCGATTGCTTACTTTAAGAAAAATATAACCTTTATTTTAAATTGGACACATAATATATTTTATAATTTTGTAAGCATCTTTGTATTTGTCAAGCGTGATTATGGGTCTGTTCCCACCACAATAACCTACTAAAAGCCGACTCAAAACTTACTTCTAAATCATTCAAATGACATTAAGGATAAAATGGAAAAAAGAAGATAAAGTGTGTGTGTGTGTGTGTGTGCGTGCGTGCGTGTGTGTGTGTGTGTGTGTGTGTGAATTTGTGTGCGTGCGTGTGTGTGTGTGTGTGTGTGTGTGAATTATTCAAATAAAGAATTTAAACCCCAAAGAAAAAATACAAGCCTTGTTTTGAGCATTCGTTCCCCCACGGTCCACATCCAAAGCTGATTTCTCGAGGTCACCAATGCCACTGCTATCAACATATGAAATAAGAACTGGGAATGAATGGATACAATCTAAATTATGTATTAACTTGATATGAAAAGATATCTGATAATCTTATCATAGACTGATGTTTCTTAGTCTGGGTTTTCGGATGTAAAAATATATTTATCTGTCCTGTATAAGTATAAGCATACATAGCCCCCAAATTCCCACAATTAGGTTTTAAAAAATTTGTTTATATTGTCCCCGATCATAGAAAACTAAATGGACCTTGGATAAAAATTAAAGTCAGAAGTATTTTGTGACCTAACAAAAACTTTTGACTGTTTCATCTAAAAATTGTAGATAGAAATTATTAATTAACATGATAAAAAGCGAATTGCTTAGTTAAATCAAATATGAATAAACAAATCAGAAAGTTTCTCTTGAAAATAGAAACACCCTAATGGTTCAACTTTACAAGGAAAAAAATAAAACACATGTAATATTGGCTGAGTAATACTATTTTTCTTTTTGTTCGCCTACTATTAGATATCATTATTTATCTTTTAACTTTGTACCTCCAAAACTGATAGTGTATAGTGATAGTAATACATATTCTAATCTAAAATAAATTACATCCAAACTAATGTACAGAATTACATACCTTTTAAATTCGAAATATGATTATTAGATTTTACGTGCCTCTTTAGATGTATTCACGTTCACTTGACCACCACTAAAGGTCTGAGACATGCCCCACATTTCCGAGCAAAACATGAGTTTAGGGTAATGGGGTATTATAGAATTTCAACGCAACTAATAAATAATATCAGTGGCGTGACGTCAGGGCAAGCACTGCTTGCCTTTGTTGAAGATATGTCATTATTTTATTTGATGTTTGCAAAAAATTCTCATGATAATCATTTAAATTTATTTATTGAAGCATTAGTGTGTTTGAAAAGAAAAATATCGCGCGTGAAAGTGACCATAAGATGCATGCACTAACTAGTCCATCGTATGGTAGTTGAAAGCCTATATTTATCTGGTTTTAATTCCATACCTTTTGCTAGTAATGCCAGTATATTTCTTATGTCATAGATTTAGGAGGGAGACGGGGGAAAACTGTGGGGCTTAGGTAGGAATGCAAACAACGAAGTTACGATTTTTCAACAACAAAATCTCTCTCTATCAAGGGTGATGACCAGAACTAAAGTAACTGAAAGATACCTTTCAACACCCTTCCATTTCGCTTTCAAATCACAAAGTGACAAAAGTATAAGTTTAAGGGTATGGGAATAGGATTGGGGGGGGGTGGGCTTGTTAGGAGAAATATCAAAAAGTTAGAAGCTACCTACTAGACCAGTGCCTACACAATATATTTTGTGGAGTTTATTGCAACAGGTGCTTTTGTTTTGATGTGTGTATCAATAAAAGCCAGCCAACGAAAGTTTATGTTTTATATGTATGTAATAACACAGCGAGTGGAGTAAGAAGCTTTAATAATAAGTGCAAGGGCGTTATTTGTAATATAAAACATAAAATATTTTACCTAAAGAAGTTTTGAAGAACGTTTTGAAATAGTGAACATTAAAGGATTCGCTCCTGAGTTAAATATAACCATATTAAGAGAGAGAAAAACTATGGCTTTATTAGGCATTTTTCATAAAACATTTATTCAAATCATTCATGACTAACTGGGTGAGTTCAGAAAACAAAATGTACTGTTGGTCTTGTTTGTCATTGATATAATTATATTTATCAATCCTCATGTTAAAGTGTGTGTATGTTTCGATTTATGGTTAATTTACCGAAAGTTCTGTTTTTAAAATGAGGTACATTTTCCTCAGAAATTAATATAAATAAGCATTTTATTTAAAGATACATTTCTATCATTAATAGTAATTTATATAATCATTTCTAACATCAATTTTCACTACAGGTGTTAATGCATAAACAAGAATACTAGGACTTTGATGTGCTGCTATCATTTTTTAATACGTCCACGTACTTGATTATTTAAATGTACATTCACCAAGGTCCGTCTAATGTAATTTCGAAACATTTATTTTTAACAGATCTCAGCGTTACAGACGATAGCTTTAACGAGTGCCATCTGTTGGCTAGATAGGAAACGAAGGATATGTTTATTGCCATGTGACGTCACGTAAGCACTTTGCTGTGTAGTCTGTAGACGTTTAATGTCAGTTGTTCGAAGTTACCGTGTGTACAAAATGTGTTTATTTCTTCTTGGTGTGGAATGTGAACAGTTTAAAGAATATATACTTGCATGTCTAGTTGTGTTAACTATTTATGTTTTGTGAACACAGTGTCTAAAGGCCTGTCAGTTACTATAAACGGAATGTGGACATATTTAAAGGGAAACTTTGGTAAAACGTAAGTAGCTACTTGTTTACTATAAAATTTGATTTCTAATGTACTTTTACTTCTTGTCATTTTAAAATACGAAACAATTATTATCATGCTTATTTTATACTTTCAGAACCAACAGGCTATTTGTTGATTATTTTATGGCTAATGTTTTATATATTTTATACAAGTGTGATTTTGAAGTATCCCAATGTTATTACGTAAGAGCGCGCGCAAAATAAACACACTGGAAGAACAACCCTATATTTAGAGTTGGTAAACATGTTGATTTTGAATAAAATCGGAAGTTCATAAATCCAGCGTCTAGTATTTTTTATTATTATTTAAGCGTATACTAAGTCAATATCAAGGATAGTTCCCAGTATTGCTTAAATAACTCATTCTATAGATTTTTTCACATTTAAAATGTTAAAATTAACTTATTGGATAAAAATTACCAACTGATTTAATTTCATTGTTTAAATCGTAACAAACCCAAATCGATATAGAACATTATGACACTTATATTATCAAATTTTAAAGATAAAAACTAGTTTATACTCACAAACCACATTTAAATATTTTCTTAGGAGTAGACAAGGAAAATAAATGGTACGGAACTCCACTCGAACTTTCTCACTCCATTGTTTAAAAATGGAGCTATTTACTCAAAACTCGTAATATATGTGAAACGAAATAATATACACAAGCAAACCGGAGAAAAAAATGTGTTATATTTACGTTAAACTTTTTGACTTCCAGATTTAAATTTTATAATTTTCTGTTCAAAGAATTAAAGTCCTCACTAGTATATTTGGACCCAAAAAAATCGATATTGGGTTCACAAGGGTCAATACTTCGTATTGAAATTTCTACTTCTGGTTAAAAAATTTGACGTTTTATTAGGGGTGGCACATCTTATGGTTATCTCCTATAAAGACCTGAAACAACGGAGTGTATTCTATATTTTCTATGAAGGCCTAAAACATTGGAGTATTCTATATCTTAGATCAGGAACATTAGCGTATATTGTATATCTTATTATAAGAGCAGAAACCATGTAATAATATTATTGTATATATTCTATAGATATCGAGAACAATGGATTCTATTGCATATTTTATATTAAGATCGGAACAATGGAGTGTATCGTATATCTTCTTTGAAGCTCAAAAACACCGGAGTAGGTTTTATAATGTACAGGTACCTAGAATCGTTTATTCGATTTATTCCAGCGTTACTTTTGTTCATGTTATTTTGCATTTTTAAAGCTTCATTGTTGTGATGGGAAAGAAAAATACGTTAATGCCGAGTAGACACATAAATTATATTTCATCTCTCACAATATCCGTCAACAAATCGAAACATCATTACAAGTTTTTACAGACAAATTTAAATTATTTACCTCATATATTTTTTAATACAAACTCTAAGCTGTGGTCGGCTTACATCAAAGTACTCGAACATCTATTGAAGTATTATCGACGTATGAATCGACCTAGGCAGAGCTATCGATCCACGACATGGAAATCTACAGTTGCTCGAGCCCAGCTACGAGAATGACGTCATAAAAGCTGCTATTTTGGTTGAAACCGGCTTTATACCAATACTAGTATTGTTATCAACACATTTTTAAAGGATGGCTTCTAAAATTTCAATTCTGATGTTTAATAATTTTTACTATTTTACTTTTAATATCTTTAACATGGTTTATTATTATTATTATTATTATTATTATTATTATTATGATACGTGCTCCGATGAGTTTGATTTACAAGCACCCTAATCATTCAGATCCATTGAAATTTGAGATTTTAATATCCATGGAATTTGAGGAAGATTACGAAGAGTTTTAAAAAAGAGATCCATGGCGTCCTTTTTAGAGAAAAGGACAAAGATGTAAGCATACATCTACACTATTATTATTATTATTATTATTATTAGCACGTCTTACTACCCGTTCGGGTTATACGCACTTACGCTAATGTGTAATGGTATTGGTAGGGTGATTGTGAGATGAAATGAAGGACCTACAGTTTAACGTGGGATCCGAACCACAGTAGAGGCCTGGCATTCCACATATTCACAAGATGTCTTGTCAGAGGTGAAGGAAGGGCTTGGCAATCAGATAAATCTGTGCCGAGACCGAGGATTGAACCCCGGACCCCAGCACAAAGGTCTGAAACCTTAAGCCCAGACCACCAGGTCACTAATATACATTGTTGGCCAAGAATAATACAGTGTAAATAAATATTCAATTTGGTCCGATTTAAAATAAAATGGATGAGCGCAGAGTTTGTATGTTGTGAACATAGGGGTTGGTTGTCCCGACGCATGTTAACCAGGTCAAGAGGGTCACAGTGTTCAATAGCTGAAACCACTATTGCACAAATTATAATAAGGTACTACAACATAAACACATGATGTTGACTATGAGTCGTGCCAAAGTTTTGAGAAAACAATAAAGGTAGCGTGTTCGTTATCATTTCGACCAAACTTTGGACACGGGTAGTATTCCTTCAGCAGGCATACACCTTGTTTGCATGCTACCTATTTTATCTTTCTGGTTTAAGGTCATTCGACAGTTAAATATTTACTGCACATTTTTAACAAGACGTGTTTAGTTTTTTTTATAAGCTCTAAATAGTGATTCGATTATTTTAAATAATTACAGTTCACGAGCTATAAGGGGTCAAACTTGATATTTTTTGATACCCTTATTTAGGTAAAATACCTAATGTATGGGGTTAAATTTAGTATAATTATACATACATATGAGCTGTACAATATGAATATGAATAATATTAATATTATAAATATTTCATTGTGTACACCTCGTATAGTTAGTAGTTGTACTAACATTATATACTTTGCCTAAAAAAGGGTAAAATTAATAATACTAATACAACAAACCTATGATATTAAACGTAATAAAATGAACAGGCTTGTAATGTTATTATTATTATTATTATTATTATCACCGCGTCTTACTACCCGTTCGGGTTATACGCACTTACGCTAATGTGTAATGGTAGGGTGATTGTGAGATGAAATGGAGGACCTACAGCTTAACGTGGAATCCGAACCAAGGTGGAGGCCTGGCATTCTTCACATTCACAAGATGTCTTGTCAGAGGTGAAGGAAGGGTTTGGTAATCAGATAAATCTGTGCCGGGACCGAGGATTGAACCCCGGCCGCCAGTACAGAAGTCTGACACCTTACCCCTAGACCGCCAGGTCACCGGCTTGTAATGGATGCGCACATTATGAAGAGAGAGAAAATATTAAAATTCAAGTCTAGTCTGAGGCGTAAAGCAAAGTACTTAGCGACAAAATAAACTTCTAAATCTTTGCCTACCCTGAATCGTCTGAGCAAATGGGACGCGCTTAGTTGGCCGTCAAATAAATAACGAGTTGTTTTATTCAGGAAATTGATAAAACACATTTGGAGAAACGCATAAATTAAATATATATGATCTGTAGAAATAATACCATTATGTTACTCATTTAGTTCATTTGTTACGAAAGATTGCCATTTTCTAATTTAAAGTGATAGTGGGCTCGTACTAAGAGCTCTCTTGCGCAAGAATGTTTCCAAAGTGTTGGAACACACCTCTTAAGGTGGGAGTGTGGGGAAAGCGAGTCGGGGGTGTTACCTGGGAGGGCGTTCCAGGCGTTGAGAAATACACCAACTTTCAAGAAGTTGTTTGATATTTTAAAATATACTTTTCAACTTAATTTAGGCGAAAATTATCAGCATGTTCTTAACAAGTTAAAAACATTAATCTTGAGTAGATAAAAAAAATAACGACGCTTTACGCGAAATTTAGTTATTCTGAGCTTAAAGCTTAGAAACCTAGCTCTAGCCTTCCTCTATTAAATAAAGCCATTCTTGGATAAGGTCACAACAGAACATTTTAAGGTAATGTAGGATTGTTTTATATAGTTTTATGTAAACTGTATCAACTTTTTATATATAAAAAAATAAACTAAAAATTTAATCTTTTTAACTTTCGCCTACATTTTGTTGAAAATAATATTGAAAAATATCAAAACATTTTATAAATAATGTAGGATTTCTAAACATCGGCAACGCTTCTCAGCAGGCGCGTGCACAGACATTCTTCTTAGGCGAAGTCCAAAGTGAAGACGTTACAAGTCATTTGGCAATCCAGTCCATTACAAGTCATTTGGCAATCCACTCCATTACAAGTCATTTGGCAATCCAGTCCATTACAAGTCATCTGGCAATCCAGTCCATTACAAGTTATTTGGCAATCCACTCCATTACAAGTCATTTGGCAATCCACTCCATTACAAGTCATTCTGGCAATCCAGTCCATTACAAGTCATTTGGCAATCCACTCCATTACAAGTCATCTGGCAATCCAGTCCATTACAAGTCATCTGGCAATCCAGTCCATTACAAGTCATTTGGCAATCCAGTCCATTACAGGTCATCTGGCAATCCACTCCATTACAAGTCATTTGGCAATCCACTCCATTACAAGTCATCTGGCAATCCACTCCATTACAAGTCATTTGGCAATCCACTCCATTACAAGTCATTTGGCAATCCACTCCATTACAAGTCATTTGGCAATCCAGTCCATTACAAGTTATTTGGCAATCCAGTCCATTACAAGCCTTATAAACACCCGCCTCGGTGGCGTAGTTGGCTAACGTGCTTGTCGTGTTGAGCTCGACTGCTGAGGACGGGGAGATCGAGGTTCGAATCTCGGTCGGGTGAACTGAGGGTGGTTTTTCCTAAATGGTTTTCCACTCTCACTCCACGCAAATGCGGGTTCACTTCCTCTAATTCAACCTTCCCAATTCGTAATCCATTAGCATAATTATTACTTAAAAGCGTATAACCCGAACGGGTAGTAAGACGCGGTGCTATTATTATTATTATTATTACAAGCCTTATTACAAGTCATTTGGCAATCCAGTCCATTACTCGTATGTATAGGACTCATACTTTTTAACAAAATGACTAGACAGTATAGCCTAAAGCCTCACAATTAGTTATTTACATTGCTGAATCATTTCTTTTTATTTAATATTTTATTTGTGCTTCATGTTCGCCAGGGGGGTGGGGGTGGGGGGCAAGTCTGGACCCACTGTACTCCCCCCCCCCCCTTCTTAACGCAATTTTTATATCAATCAATGTCTGTCTGCAAAATGAATAAAATATCGCTCCAGTAAAACATGGGAGTTTAATTGTTTACACTGTTGACCTCAACAGTTGTTGAATATCTGTCAAGTGTGTCCTGGAATTTGATAACGTTTCTTTCCATTTTAAAAGGCGTTAATAAAATGTTGATATGCTCATTACAGATATTTAACAACTGTTGATACCAACATGTGTATAAATTTGCGAATAAATGGTTTGCTATGAAAAATGAAAAAAATCACTTATCTTTTCTCGCGTTCCTTTCAATCCCACCTTAATTCGATTTGACGATAATACTAACACAACATTGACTTGTTACTAGTAAAAGTCTATTTCTGTTTCAATGCGGGTGCATATTTTATAAACTCCACTCTTCTGGTTCTAACCGTTGTTATTTTCAATTAGTACGGATAGCAATAATTCATGATTGAAAATAAAATATAGGCTCATATTATCTGTACGAGGATATGGGGGGATAGAAGGGGGTGAATACCCATAATGCGCCTGGTTGGGATTAAACCCCGGCCTCCGGATCAGAGTCCGCTACGCGATCCATACAGGCAACCCTATTATCGCCTTATTCTGTGTGCACGTGCTTGGTAAAAATACATCAAAGTAAATAATTTAATATTTTGAGCCGGAATTTAACTAAACAAAGGATTGAAGCCTTTTTAATAACTAATTAATATTTATTTTAATCGTTTGTTTGAACAATCAGCGATCACTAATTAAAACCAATCTCTCATTTAATTACTGGTAGTACACACCGTATTTAGTTGACGATATCTTCACAAACGACCATGAATTATTTTTTAGGTCACTGTGCTCTGTTAAATTTACTATGCTACCAACTATAGTTGTTAAATAATTATATCTTTATAAACATTAGTGTGTGCAGTATTTTGTGTGCATTAACACTTTTACATATTTATTTAGTTGAGTACTACACATTTACACGATGAGTGAGTCTGTATAATATTAACAATAAGTGAGATAAACAAGGTAATAAGACACATATTTTATAAACAAACACTATACTAAACTTAAATAACGAACAGTTTCAGATGTAAACACTGCAACATACATAAACTAACAAGACATACAAAAACTTAAAATAAACAAACCAATCCAAATGTACACTTTTATATTTCTGCTTTACCCAGGGTCTGTCATAGCCTCAGTTTTTATATAAAAGTTAGTAGGTTTATATATGTTGGGTGATAGCTTCTAGAGGCATTCAATAAAAAAAAGATCTTGCGAATATCACTCTAAATTATTTATAGAGGTATCCAATTTAAAAAAAACCTGTCCTTATAGTTTCTATTATTATCCATAAGCATATAATTTATTTTTAAAATCACATCGGGCATCATTCCAATTAGTTTCTAAAAGCATTTAAATTTTCACTCTGTCTTGGGAAGATCACTTTCATTATCTTATTAAGGTATCTAATTGAAAAAAAAAATCCAGGTGAGGATAGTTCTAAATAACTTCTAAGGGCATCAAATTTTAAAACAATCGCTTAGGGAAAACTACTTCAGTTAGATTCTAGGAGAGGCATCTAATTTTCTAAAAACAAATCTGGGGAATAACTCTCTAAATAGCTTCCAGGAACTATCAACACGGTTATGAGAGATGAGCACTTTAAAAAGCTTATAGGGATTTTAATTTATAGATAGATAATCTGGTTGAACACTACTTAAAATAGCTTTTATAAACATCCACTTTGCTGGTGGACTATGCTAAATGGCCTTTACGAATCTCAAAATTAAAAAAAAATTCCGGGAGAAATTCCATTATAAATAACTTTCGAAAGAGTATAATTATCAAAAACTTTCCAATTCGGACCACTCCAAATAGCTTCTAGAAGCATCCACATTTCTAACATTAAATATAATTTGAAAAGAGACACAGAATTTGCGTGATTTAAAACGATATATGTCTAGTAAATAGATATACATATATAAAAGTACATGTGTGCAATCGAATCTTGTGGCTCCTTGTTCTTGTCACTCCTGTGGTTCTAAACATAGAGGTATACAAAGAGTGCACTACGAGCTCTCTGTTGTCACTCCTGTGGTTCGTGAACAACTCAGAGAAGATGGTTCTAAACATAGAGGTATACAAAGAGTGCACTACGAGCTCTCTGCGCACCAGCCAAGCGGCATTCTCTGTCGACATAGGTGTGATCATGTTGTTGTCCCGTTACCTTTACTCTGAAGAAACTCGCCGCTTTCAGTTGAACTTTTGCCAAATATTACACTTTGATGTCAAGAGGTGTCGTGTGATCTATTAGTTTTAATTTTAAGTTGAACTGATTTTAATGTATTGAAAAGTTGAACATAAATTGAATAGTTATGGATGGAATAGAGCTCGCGCAAGTTCTCCCTGTTTGTACTTGTCATCATCTCAAGCTCTCCCTGATTAATCTTGTATTTTAGCTGAAGTTGAAGTCTTCTAGTTTCATACTAATTGCTTTTATTTTGTGCAGTGAAACAATTTATTAATAAACAATATTATTGTTAGACTATATCATATTTTAAGGGGTTTAAGCTTAGGTTTTCGAACGAAAAATTTAAATTTATTTAATTGACATTCATATATCATATTCGTTTATAAAAAAGTAAAATATGATTACATAGCTTAACTATGACTCGATAACGTCTAACATCTTTGGCAATAATCTCGATAGAGAATGGCATTTTAGAATTTATATATCTTGCCGATTTAATCCAAACTTTTACTTAAAGCAAAGAAAGACATGGCACTTTTAAGATAATATAAAGTAGTTTAATAAATAATGTAAATAAACATTTTATTCCGAAAAATTAGCTATTGGTGTAAGTTGTCATTTTTTTAAATCCAAATAACAAGATAGAAGAAATAAAATAACAACATTCCTCAAAAAAATGTTTTCAAAGCATAATCTACAACATTTTGATACTATTTGTTACTGGGGGAGGTGGTGATTTGTTCGGTATCGACAGGGTTGCACGGATAGCTTGCGCGGGTCGTGCATGTAGCCACTCGGCCATGGGAAACAACCGTTGGAATATCCGTCCGAAGCTGTGGAACTTTTGAAAGGCACATGCTATGCTCACATTGCGCCCGAGCACTATTATCTGGGAAACAAGATGGCGTCACGGCGTCACCGTTACACACCTCTTGATTCTGGAGACCCCACTGCCGGAAGGGGCTAATCGGTCTAGAAACCTTTGTATCCCGGCACCCTTGCGGGTCAGAGCTCATCGGTCACAGGTCATCCAGTTACACTTTAGAACACGATGCCTAAGTTTGTTTGCCAGGGCGATATCTATCAAATTCCGGACTAATTGTTGTTTATTTTTGATAAAGCCCCGGGGGTCACGTGCTTCCCCTACCCCTTCCCTATTAAATGACATTCGATTCACAAATATCTATCCTCCGCTCCTATACCAGTTTACTTTCGTTTCCCGGGGTATTTATGTCTTAAGTGCTCAACCAAAATATTTAGATTTTTGGACTTTTCATGGAGGAAAGTTTCCACTTACAAACTATGTTCACAAGTCTGTGTATGCATAGTGATAGCCAATAGTTGTGTGTTCATTCCAGTAAACATCAA
Organism: Timema californicum; assembly: GCA_902141385.1. Lineage (NCBI taxonomy): Eukaryota > Metazoa > Arthropoda > Insecta > Phasmatodea > Timematidae > Timema > Timema californicum. The sequence goes on along the minus strand of CABFOW010001197.1, from coordinate 1,213 downwards.
GCTCGTGGTGGCCTACTGCTAGAGGTTTTGTCAATATTTAACCTAAACGCACCAAATGATTAGCAATATATCACCCGCTTCGGTGGCCGCGTGGTCTAACGCGCTACTCTTGCAGTATACTAGACTGCCGATGACGGGGAGATCGAGTTCGAATCTCGGCCGAGTGTACTAAGGGAGTTTTTTCAAAATGGTTTTCCACTCTCCCTCCGCGCAAATGTGGGTACACGTCATCTAAATATAACATTCTTAGTCCCTAAAACCATTAGTGTAATTATTACATAATCGTACAACTCGAATTGGTGGTAAGACGCGGTGCTTAAAAAAAGCCACAGCTTGTCTAATTACGCCCCTTAGTCTCGTATTGTACAAGAGCTTCGTTGATTGAGAGGTAGAGGTTGGAATCCATAGCGGATACACGCTAACGCTGTTTCATTTCCTCTAAATCACCCTTCTCGAAATGCTTTGAATGAAGCCTTTAAATAACACGTTTGTTAAAACTTCCATTTGAAAAGTAGGGATTGTTGTGGACAAGGATTGCTCGAGCCGAATATTATGTGGTATGTTAACATGAACTGTATGCACTTATTACAACCCGCAGCGAACAACATAAAACATTAATATTATTTACTAGACAGCATGTTGACAAATACTTTATCTTCTATTCACTTAAAGGTAAAATGTAATGTCGGTAACATTTGTAACGATACCTCCAACAGTTTATCAGTAAAACTATTTTGAATAAAGTCTTCTTTAAGTCGCAAGTAAGTTACCGGTGACAGGGCTATGTGAGTGTTAGCGTGGCTCCCTCTGCTATCTGGCCCGAGAGACCGTGTTCGAAAACCGGATTGGGTAGACTACATTTTTTCCCCCCATAATTGATTTTCCTAGTTTTATTCATGCAAATAAGCCACTGACGCATGTCCTTAAAATAAACACTCTTTATGCCTTTTTAGTTGAGATATTTTACCTATTGGCAGAATAGCTTTTTGCCACAAATGTACACTAATAAATACACTTTACCCATCTACAGAATACAATAGTCAATATATTTTCAAATTCATAAACTAATTTAGATTATGATCTTCTAATGTATATGCAATATTTTCTAATCCAATCAATAAAAAAACTCTTATTACTAGAACTGTACTTTATTTACACAGACACACAAGTAAAATAACATTACTAGAACTGTACTTTGTTTACACAGACACAC
>CABFOW010001196.1:137418-165389 GCA_902141385.1 Timema californicum | reverse complement strand
GTAGTTCTGTGAACAGTAGACCTCCCTCCATGTTATTATCATTACTACAGTCTTGCTAGTAGTTCTGTGAACAGTAGACCTCACTCCCTCCATGTTATTATCTTTACTACAGTCTTACTAGTAGCTCTGTGAACAGTAGACCTCCCTCCCTCCATGTTATTATTGCTACTACCATGGACGTGCCTGGCTTTCAAACTTTGGGGGGGACGGGAACACAAAATATTGTAAGGGATTTGACCCTCACTAATAATAATTGCTTAAATACTTAGTATAAACAAAGCCTACACTAGTAATACTCTTATATTAAATTTCACATTCAATATAAATGGATCAGATGAACATTTTTACCAATTAAAAAAAATTCCTTTAACTCAGATTAAAATAATTTTTTTTATTAGTTGTTCAAAATTTAAAAAAAAACTATAGCCAGACCTGCATGAATATTAGTAATGTTATGTTAAATAAATAGTAGAAACTATATTTAGTGTATCACACTAACAACACAACTTATAAATAAAATAGTATATGGCGTACAAAATGCATTTTTATGAGGATGAAAAAGCACTTATTTTAAATTATTATAGACGTCACCAAACACTTTCTTTCTTCGTTCATTTACTACAATAAACGTGTTCATAAGATTATGAATGCTTATCTTGCCAAACATATCTTTATGCCTGTGACACACATCCACATGATTAATGCACCTCTGTGTCATATTGTTCCTCAAGTATGTTTTAAGGCGACGTAACTAACTAAGTGATCTTTCCGCCTCACACGACGAGCTTGGAAAAACCCGCAGTATAGGCCACACAGCCTCAACATTACTGAGCATTGCTATCACTTCAGGAGATAGCCTTCGAAATGCGGTTAGGGCATCTTCGACACAAGTAGGTGTACTTAAACGAAAAAAAAAAGTTTAATTTTAAAATATTTCTCATTAATTTCAGGATACATTATCAGCACTGGTTGTACTTATCCTTTTAAAATACTCATTTCCAACTTTCTCATATGATCAAGTCATTCTTGATCAAATCTTAACTTCAGACTTCCAACATGTATGTATATAATGGCAAAATACTCATGGCGAAAGTAGTCTTCGACTAAAGTAAAAGTGAACGCTGTAGCAGGATCTGTGTAACGAATTGGCGGTTTCTTCTGTCTTGGCAGAGAAAGAGTTTGCAGGTTGTTGGTTACAATGATTTTGTTAACTTCTCCCCAAATTAAAAATCTCATCAATTTATTTGAGTCTCTATAAACTTGAAAACACTATTTCTATGGCCTGCATGAATCCAGAAATACTAATTTTTCTTCCTTGAAAAGATTTATTCAAAATTTCTAAATTTTCTATTATTTTCCTTGCCAGTACTAATGTCCCGTTGCCCAGGGGACGCCCGAATGTACTAATCGTACATCCTTCTTTTCATGTCCCGACGAATTGAGGTGATGGTGATAGTGGATATGATGTTGATAATGGGTATGATGGTGATACTGGATATGATGGTGATAGTGGGTATGATGGTGATATTGAGTATGATGGTGATGTGGGTTTGATGGTGAGGGTGGGTATGATAGTTATAGTGGGTATGAGGGTGTGGAACCAGTGGAGACAAACTTAACTTAAGCCTAACTATCCAAACCCTGGTGACCTCTAGGGTAGTTCCTCTTTTTGGAAAAATACCCAAGGTACCAGATGGGAATCAAGCTCAAGACCCCTAGGCTCGTAACTAGGATGCACTGACCACTATACTATGGGGTAGATTTATGGAACGATTGAAGGATGTTCTCTATTTTAACTACATTGATTTGCATTTGTCTGTCTGTGGTGACTATGCCTCACGAAAACTTTCGAACACACTAACAGATTTAATTAAAACTTGGCACAGTTCCTCTTTGTACTTCTATACAAATCAAGTTCGTTGGGGAAGAAAATCAAACTAAGGGTTTATGAGAAATCAACTCTTATATGTATAAAAACACGTCTTCTAGCATTAGTTATTATTATATGTATCTACCTTTCAGGGTATTTCCTGACAACTTAAACGGCTGAAAATAGGTATATAGGTAACAACTACTGTAACAATATTAAATAAAAATTAACTTTTTTATTTTTGGGAGGGGCAGGAGAAGAGGGGAAGCAGATAACTTGGAGCCCCTTAAACGAAGTTTGCCTAGGATCTCACGTCTGCTAAGGGTGATCCTGCAAATGTTACACCAAGATACACACTTACAGTAGAATACTAAGATTTGTCAGATAATACATTTATTCAATGTGTAAAAAGACTTTTCTTTCAAACAACTACAGGTATTTTAGATTTTTGTTTGATGGTATCTATCCAGTACAGTTGGAAAGAACTAGACGCACATGGGGGGATAACATTATAACTTAAAAGAGAGAGAGAGAGTGTAATGAGGTGGACTGGATAGAACTAGTTCAAGATAGGAATAGACTGTAATGAGGTAGACCGGATAGAGCTAGTTCAAGACAGGTATAGGTTGTAATGCGGGGGACTGGATAGAACTAGCTCAAGATAGGGATTGGGTGTAATAAGGGTTACTGGCTAGAACTAGTTCCAAATAGGGATAGTTGGAGAACTTTTGTAAGTACGACAATAAACTTTCCAGTTCCCAATGTCATAGGGCATAAAGTAAGCAAGTTATATGCATCCAGTCATTTAGAAACTAAAACGTAGCTGGAGAATCGCTAACGCATTTAAATGAGACCAAAATCATGGTCACACTCCATAAAAGTGTGATCAGCCTCAATAAATGTATGATAAAACTTTCAAATAGAGTATGTTTGACCATGTGTACAAAAATTGTAAAACATCTTTGTTCCCTATTCTGTCCTACAAAACGATAATGGCTAGCGATTATATTAAGTCAAAGTCTCCGCTGTCATTTTTGAGAAAAACCAACTTCTTGCGATCCTCTAGAGACTAGAGTCCAAACCAAGGTATTTAACCGTTTTTAATGCAATGTATTCCCTTTGGAAGCTTGGCGAAGACTTTAGACCCTTTTTCAGAATAATGTTTTTAAATGCACAAAATAATATATATGTAAATTAAAAAAGGAAACAAAAAATATTGATATACAATTATCAAAATATTAAAAAACAAATTTGTGATTTATTAATATTTTACTGTGTTTTGTTGCCTACATTCAGTACTAAATTGCAGTTAGAAAATTAAGATATATTGTTCCCATCAAAGTATACGTACTTCCTTAAAATCTATCCGCGGGTACCCATTAAAGTAATTAAAATGCAAATAAACCAGGCAGGGTTTAAGACGCAGGAGAAAAATAACATTATCAGTTGTTTAACAAAAAGTTTACATTTCAACTGGATTTAAGTTCATTTTAATACAAAAGTAATATTGCTATAAAGAAAAATATTGTTCCCATCAAAGTATACGTACTCCCTTAAAATCTATCCGCGGGTACACATTAAAGTAATTAAAATGCATATAAAACGGGCAGGTTTTAAGACGCAGGAGAAAAATAACATTGTCAATTGTTTAAAAAAAAATTTATATTTCAACTGAATTTAAGTTCATTTTAATACAAAAGAAATATTGCTATAAAGAAAAAGATTTGTTTTAATACACATTATTTGGTCTTCGATAAAAATAGTAGCGGAATTCAGATACAATCTGTGTACATTAACAATATGAGTTTTTTAATTGTTCTCTTGGGAAAAGTTGCTAATAAATTACGTAGCTTAATATTCACATCTGAATCCCGTAATTAACGTTGCAATTTTGGTATTTGTCAGTTTGTTTGTTTGATCATGTTATCCAATATAGGGTATGTTTCTCGTTTGGCTGAACATGATTAAATGAACCCGTGATATATTCCATACACGAGTCAGGTGTACTCAACATCCATCAGTTCATCAATCTATTGATTTCTGAATTGAAATATAAATTCAGTAGAGTTTGGTCGTCGTTGGACCTGACAGATATGTTATCACGCATGAAAGCAGCTTGAAAATGTTATTTATGTCTAGTAATATTCACACAATGCTGTTACTACAACCCAATTTTTGATTTTTAGCTAACATCTATAGAGGTCACTGCAGTCCTATAGCGTAGGAAGAACCTTATCTAACAGATAGAAAAGCTATTACAGTTCTATTTCCATAGTAAGAGCCTTATATTATAGCTAGAAAATTTACTGCCAGACCTATATTAATAGGAAGAACCTTAACTGACCACCAGAAAAGTTACACCAGTCTTGTAGTAAGAACCTTATCTGACACCAAGAAAAGCTACTAAAATCCCACGTTCATAAGAAGAACCTTATCTGAAATCCAGAAAAATTACTACAGTCCAATTTTCATGGGACGAACCTTATCTGACAACTATGAAAGTTATTACAGTCCAATGTAAATGTGAAGAAACTTAAGCGCTTGAGAAGTTACTAAATCAACATTGACTTATTCATGCGTTAGGTCACGTTATCTGTTGCTTTACAATTTGATAGTAATTATCAAAACCTATAAATTAACACCAGTAATAAGGTAGAATGTTATCTATGTTGACATCAATTTTTTTTCTCCTAAATGTTTCTTCATAGAGAAATCCTCTTGGTGCTAAATTGCAGAACGTTAAATTATTTTAGTATGCTACTGTTTTGGTACTCATTGCTTACATGAAAATAAATGTAGACATAAAAGTATACTGGATGTTCTCGAATTGAACAGCCAAATTTTGGGAAGTTGGGGAGGATCAAAAATTAGCTCAAAATATCCTTTGGAGATCATCATGTTCTCGGTTCCTTTTGTAAGAAATAGAAAAAAACTAGATAAAATTACTTTTTTTTGCGTAAAAAGTGAAATAAAACTATATGAAAACACTATGGTATAAAAGTTGTTCAAAATTAAATTATAACCAAGTTTTGTTTGCTTGGTTTAGGAGTAATCCAGTATGAAACATTCATTGATATACGTGAATTTCCGAAAGAAAAAAAAACTTTATTATTTGGCTAAAACATGACATGAATTAATGTTGGTTAGCCACTCCTTCTGTCATCCTCTCCGGGCCTGAGGCCATCAATTTGAACAAAATAAACGATAAAATATTTTATTAACTTTTTTTTGTGGTTTGCTAAAAAAACAAGCGAAACCGAGGTAATGACCAAAGGACATTTTGAGTTAGTTTTTTCGATCTCCTACAACATACCATAGTTTGGTTGTTTAACCCGGGAACACCCTGTACACAAATAATATTGGAAGCTTGGTTATTTTATACTTTAATAGAAAAAGTACCAGAATTCTCTAAATTGAATTGGTATAGATGTTTACGACTGAAGTGGATGGGGGGTGGGGGGGTTCTCGCAGTGTGTAAGGTTGGTTACGACTTTTTNATATATATATATATATATTTATGTATTTGTTTTCAAGCAAATTAAATAATAGATGTATGCCAATTTCAAACACGTGAGACAAATCCTATTTAAATTAAATTTTCCACAGTAAATTTTGACTATGAATAATGAATTTAATTAAATGATGATTTAAAAATTTGACAATTTTGAAATATTTATATGAAATGACTAATTGATTATTATAGTATTAAAAAGTGGCGAAAATATCTTTATTTATATACTATAACGCAATGGATAGTAAAATTATAATTTTATAATTTAATATGAAATTTAATGTAATCTGTAACTTGACCCGATGTGCTAAAATTATCATTCCTTAGTGGTTTCCCACTTTTCCTCAACGCCAATGCTTCTACACCTTCTGTAAGTCCCACCTTTCTCATGCTAACTCCATCAATGTATATATTTGGTTGTTTTTTTCTAGAACTACTTCTTACTACCAGTTCGGGTTTTACGCTTATGTAATAATTACGCTAGTGGGTTAAGGAGGGGAAAGGTTGAATATAGTTAAAGTGTACCAAAGTTTTCTTCAGGAAGAGAGAGCAAGAGAGAGAGAGAGCAAGAGAGAGAGAGAGAGAGTGAAAGTGGGAAACCATTTAGTAAACCACCCTTTGTACATTCGACAGGTATCGAACCACGCTCTCCCTGACATCAACAGTCTAGTCACTGCGAGAATAACGCCTTATACCATGCAAACATCGAAGTGGGTAAACTAAATTAAATGGCTAATTTCAATGGCTTATGCCTTATTCGACGCTTCACAAAAAACGTGCAATCTTGCTGTTTAAGTATTCTCCAGATTTTCTTTATTCCTCTTTCACTTCTAATCCTTTCTCTATCACCTCTTTTTATACAAATGTGTAGAGCTGATGTTTAGTAAACAATACAAGCCTCCACTAGATTTCAATGACGAGGCATAAACAAAATAAAAATGTCATCCTGCTGGAAGTGTTTTGATATTTTAAAACTTAGAGGAAAAGATCTGTGTTAAATAATAGTGGTGTATTATTTTATTTTGGTCTGTGTGGTAATAAAGATAAAACATATACACACATACCTATCTACAAGAAGTTAGCTATAATCATACTACCCAATCTCACAAAACCTACCTCGAGATCTTAGAAGTATGGAAGGTCTAAAAAGATAAGAGGTGTTAATGCACCCAATTTCGTTAAACAATGAGTAAGGAAAAAATAGATTTTGTTATGTATGTATAACAAACTTACATATATATATATGCACTGTACATAAAAATGTAGATATTTACGCCCTTAACACCCCTAAAAAATAGCCAAATAAGTCCTTTGAGTCACCGCTGATAGCTATCCAAACAAGTGCTAAGACAGATTCTGTGATAAACTTGACGCAGACATAAATAAAATAACTTCTATGAAAAAAACTTGATAGTCTTCGCAGATATAAACAGATACATAAAAGAGGAAACTGAAACTATCCAAAATACGATCCAAAATAATGATAAAAACAAACGGGTTGATCAATACCATAAAAGAAATTCCCAAAAAATTATCTCAAATACCAGATTGTTGTAGCAGTCAATCCATGACTATTATTTACACTTGCTAAATAATTATGGCGTGAATCCTATCCATGGTGTAATTAAAGTAAAATAATTAAACCTCTATTCAATTGTATTAAAATTATAAAAAAAACTCTATCAAATTACAAACAAAGCCATATTAATTTTAACCCATGAAACACAGAAAATTAATAATACTATAACATCTTAACATATTATTACGTGGGCATCTTTTTGGATATTTTAGACCCTCTCCCTACTTTGTAAGCAAATATAAGCAAACGCTAGACCTCTCCGCCCCTTACCCTCTTGCTTGAGATTTGTCAAATTTTTATGTATTTTTTTTCCGGAATAAACATTATTTGTTATGCAATTTTTCAAATTTATGGTAATTATTAACGTAAAGGTAACTTAATGGTGCGAAATATTCAAACTAAAGTTTGTTGTGAAATTATTTTAAATGTATTGTACTAAAGAGTTAAAATTTAAAAAAAGTTCTAATTTAATTCAAATGATACAAAATATTATTAGTGAATACATGCATTTTTTTTTAGCAATTTATAGAATAGTTACGTGACTATATCCCAACACTACTAATCCAAGAAACAGGATTGTACTACCTTGGGACCTTGTTCAGTACATGGTTGCCAGATTATATCCCAACCCTCCCACTAATAATTTAGATACAGAATTGTACCAACTGGTGACCTGCCCATGAATGTAATAGCAGAGCTCTCAGAATATGAAAATAATGTCAGGCCTGACTTTGTGATCAGGTTTCCACACCTGCGTCGACAATATTCGCTTTCACTCGCTGACTGGATAGCCTTTGGAAGTTTTGGTTGTTACTTTTGAATGGCTAAACCTCCTCCTGTGTATTGTTTCAACTTTGTAAAGCACCCGTTGGTCTAAACAGGGTATGATGCATAAAATATAATTGGAATTCTGGGGATATTTTATTTCAAAGGCTCTCGCTCTATTTTTCAGGTACAGTACTAGTAATATTTTTTTTTCTTTAGGTACTCCAGTACGTACAAAAGGGACTATAACCCATCTCACCCGTAAAGGTGAACGAACGGTCTAAGGTCTTAAGACTCGTATTTCACTTGATCTGCTATGACAAGTTCGATCCCCGGTCCTGGCAAAGATTTATCTGATTACCAAACCCTTCCTTCACCTCTGACAAGACATCTTGTGAATGTGGGGAATGCCAGGCCTCCACCGTGGTTCGGATTCCATGTTAAACTGTAGGTCCTCCATTTCATCTCACAATCACCCTACCATTACACATTAGCGTAAGTGCGTATAACCCGAACGGGTAGTAAGACGCGGTGCTAATAATAATAATAATAATAATAATAATAATAATGCTATGACAAGGGTTTCCATCTGGAGACCCGCGGGTTGCATGTGGCCCGCAATGTATTTTTTTGTTGGGTCCACGATGTTTCTTGAAAAGTAATCTACTTTGGTAAAAACCTGGCTGTATAGGAGTAAGCTGTCGGAATTCTGTGTAGGGGTCCGGGGTTCAATCCTCGGTCCCGGCACACATTTATATGGCTGCCAAAACCTTCCTTCACCTCTGACAAGACGTGTATTAGTCACAAATTGTGAATGTGTGGAAAACCAGACCTCCACCGTGGTTCGGATCCCACGTTAAACTGTAAGTCCTCCATTTCATGTCACAATCACCCTACCATTACACATTAGCGTAAGTGCGTATAAACCGAACGGGTAGTAAGACGAGGTGGTAATAATAGTAATAATAATATAAAACTCCCTAAATACGCCCAGCCGGGACTCGGGATCCCCCCTTAGCTGATAAATCTGAATAAATGACCTTGACATTTAAACCATGGGGCCAAAGTTGTGGCTCTCATTTATTACCTTAACATCCAACAAATATTCTTGTTAGTTATAGCTAGGTTTGTCTTTTATATTATGCGAAATTTAGGGCTTAAAAAACCCCAAACCCCTTCGGTGGCCACATGGTCTAAGGCGTCACGCTCACAGGATGGGGCTGGGGCTGTGTTCACGTGAGCACAAGTGAATGCTACTTTGATATTACTTGTGAAACCTAAGTTTTGACTGCATTTATTTTTACAAGTCATATTATGGAGATATAAAAAATTTACGAAGACAAATTTATATACCATTTAAATGTTTTTTAAAGAAAACATATACATTTCCAATATAGGTACAATTTAATGAAGTAAATTTTTGAATGATTACGATGCTCAACATAAAAAATTATACATATGTAACAAAAAAATAATTAATTAAAATATATGTAAACATGCTAGTAGACAAGTTGACTAATGTAACATATTACAAACAATATTAACAAAACATACGTACCAAGCAAATAATGTTAAATTACATTTGACGCATTATATATTTTTTTAACTATCACAACACCTAAGTTTAGTTGGGTAGCGTGTCTGTCAAATGAGCTACGGGTCTCGGGTTCTATTCCTGACATGGCCGAAAATGTTATCAATGGTAAAATGTGGGTTTACCCTGTCACAGTGATGAATTAATTGTCGGGGACTGGATGCTGTTTTTGTTCTAGATTCAATTCAGTTTAAAAGTCGTGTGCCGATATAATCAGTCCGTTCCTAGAGTTCACGTTTAACTTCTCAAATAAAAAAACATAATAATAATATATTTATTCTTATGATAGCTACTGATTATTTGATTCGACATATATTTAATAAATCACATAAATATGTAAATAAATAACAGCTATAAACTAATATAATAACATATAGAATGAAATAGAAGTATATACTAATTGATAAAAAGGTTAATTACTGCTTTGTATAAATAATATAGTTATGGTTAGGTAACATAGAGAAACTGAATCACCATTATCTTGGAGAAAGAAAAGGTTAACCAAATTTGGGATTCAATTTTGGCAATAAGACACAGTGTAAAAAACCCAATAGGAAGATCCTAGAAGGAGGACCTTGACACAGATGGAAGGATAGAATTAGAATGGACCTGAAATAGAGTATAAAGAGAGAAAGAGAGTAGAAAGATAGTGTAATGAGGTGGACTGGATATAATTAACTCAATATGAGGATAGGGTGTAATGAGGTGGACTGGATATAATTAACTCAATATGAGGATAGGGTGTAATGAGGTGGATGGGATAAAACTAGCCTTAATATGAGGATAGGGTGTAATGAGGTGGATGGGATAAAACTAGCCTTAAAGTGAGGATAGGGTGTAATGAGGTGGATGGAATAAAACTAGCCTTAAGATGAGGGTAGGGTGTAATGAGGTGGAGTGTTTACTAATGGTGAAAACAGGAGCAATTATATAATTTTTTCGACACTATAGAGTATAAGATCTGTATTACCAAACACTGTGATTTAATCACCCTCTTCCGTGTAATATCATGTAGATTTTAAAGCGACGGTATTTCCCCTATCAACAGCACTACGTGGTTTAAGGATGTCCCCCAAATAATATATATGCCCATAACCCAAACGGATAGTGAAAAAAATAATGTAAAGAATATCTGAAGATTTTTATAGCTAAATTTTATTGCACTTTCTTAATACCAGTGCCCACACCAAAATATTATTATTATTAGCACCGCGTCTTACTACCCATTCGGGTTATACGCACTTACGATTATGTGTAATAGTAGGGTAATTGTTGAGATGAAATGGAGGACCTACAGTTTAACGTGGAATCCGAACCACGGTGGAGGCCTGGCATTCCCCACATTCACCAGTTGTCATTAATACACGTCTTGTCAGAGGTGAATGAAGGGTTTGGAAATCAGATAAATCTGTGCTGGGACCGAGGAGTGAACCCTGGACCCCCAGAGCACAGAAGTCTGACACCTTACCCCTAGACCACCAGGTCACCTGACACACCGAAATAAAATGTATCATCCAGTGAATATGAACTTGCCAATTTTCCCACTAATACGTGTTCAGCCATCCCTGTGAATCAAGAACGTTCCATTATTTTTGAGGGAAAGCCCCTAAATAGTGAGGTAATTTTGTCCAGGACAGAAGTTGCGTGACTCACCACTGTCGGGTGTCGGGTAGATGTTGAAAGACGAGTCCTGGACCCAGGAAGTGATGGCTACGTGATCCTTGACAAAGGCTGGCACCTCGCACTTGAGCACTGCCGTGTTTCCGTTCAACACGAAAGAATCGTGTACTTGGACGTCATAGTGTTGTTTCACCACTGGAACACAGATTTATAATATTCATTTAGCTATCGGCTTGTTAAAAAATATTATTCATAAATACAAACACAGTATATCAGTGTAGCCCCCCCCCTCCCCCTTCCCATACAGGTACAGTCTTGCCTTCAGTTTGAACTGACAGGCCGAACTGAAATAGTTATATCTATTTCAGCTCACCACCACACACGTACAGTTGGGACTGTCAGGTTGTTATCTTCAGTCCACCTTGCAATCCGGTTGAGTATAGTTATACAGGGTGTTCGGAAACTCACATCCCAAACTGCACACATAGTTTGTTTGAAAATAAAGTAATACAAAATCCCTATACACTTACATCTGTAAAACTATGCCAATACCATTAAATTATGTCCAAAGTTTCAGCGTACAGCACCGGGAGAGCAAAGCTGCTCAAGCAGGCGAGTACAACAAGTTGCATAGGAGTTAGGTGCGTGGCACTGCAAATGTAATAATGGCAAGCACTTTTAATGATGGCCCTTAGAACGTATACGCATTTCTAGATAGACCGGTGTGCTGTTTACTATTAACTGTGGTATGTTCTGCTGCCGTGCTCCAAGATTCCGAGGTGTGTAGTGCCACAAGCCTAACTCCTCTGAAACCTGTTGTGCTTGCATGCTCGAACAGCTTTGCTCCCCCGTAGCTGTTTGCCAAAATTCTGGACACAATTTAATGGTATTAGCATAGCTTTCCGGATGTAGGTTTATTGGGATTTTGTATTACTTTTGGTTCAAACAAACTCTATGTGCAGTTCGGGTAGTGAGTTTCAGAACATTTTGTATACAAGTTTTTCGTGGGGAAAATGTCATCAGTTGAATTTCTTGCATATTCAGCAATTTCATGCGTCTTAAATAATAAAGTACGGAAACGCCGCAGTGTGTGGAAGGGGAAAGAGTTGTTGAACCGGGAAAATCACACCTTTATAAATTGGCTGGACAATGAAAATAGATTTCTGTACTCGATAAATTGGGATAAAAAATCTTTTAACCACGATGGCCAAGACCGTATAACAGATGAGACACGATATGTCACTGAACACATGGAGAGTGAAGACAAAGCTGAATGAAGCTGCTGATATACTGGATATCATCGCTGAGGGTGCTACTAATATTGGGAAACAGAATCGTCATTCTCTAGTTTTTGTGTGGCCAATCTCCTCTCAAATATAAGACAAGTTTCGCAACGCTGGTTAGTCAATTTTGCCAGTAGATCCTTCTTACCCCAGCACATTACCTCTCGATATAACCGAGAGCGATGAGATTTGGCAACAGTCAACTGAGAGATAACGAAGATAAAGCTCTTCTCTATAAAACCTGCTATTTCCTCAGCAGTGATATTGAGTGTAGTGCTCCCCCCTCCCCCTATACGTCAGGTCTGCCTAACACGCACCGCAGCCTGCAGGTAGAATTTCCCACAGTCCAACAGTTCACACCTTTAGCCAGCCGAACACTCCACACACGTCATTTAGACCTTTCAGATTTCAACTGTTCTGGCCGATTGTAAGAAAAAACTGTACGTGTATGAGGGGTTGGGGTCTAAGGCTAATCACAATCTAACTAGTGTTAAACACGAATAGATAGGCGCACGAGTTAACGTCGTTACCTAATTGGTGAATTCAAAGCTATTTTGTGAATCGGATTGCATCGTAACTTGACGCACCTAAACACTATCACACGTTTACGCCAATTTATTAAATATAATCAAAGTAAAGAAAATGAGCAGTTCCCTCTTTGAGGCTTCTTGTTCATCTCTTGATAACACATCCCCCCGTTCACGGACCAGTATAAACACTCACTCTATTATATGCGCCGGGACAGCATTGATTTGCATTTTAAAACTATCTTTTAATTTTTCTCTATTATATACATGATAGGGATATTCCTGCCAGGATGTAGATTCAATAGTACTTGGAAGTGTGTATATACATATATTTATTCCAAGTACTTTTTTAAGTTAAATTCTGGCAGGAATATACCTACTAAACATATTATTATTATTATTATTATTATTATTATTATTATTATTATTATTATTATTATTATTAGCACCACGTCTTACTACCCGTTCGGGTGATACGCACTTACGCTACTGTGTAATGGTAGGGTGATTGTGAGATGAACTGGAGGACCTACAGTTTAACGTGGAATCCGACCCACAGTGGAGGCCTGGCACTCCCCACATTCACAAGAACATTTATTGGATAAATCAACTAGACCAAGTTGTAGATGACTTAGAAAGGTACACGTTTACAAAAAGACTGCTTCAAATGAAAATATATTTTTTGTTACAATGTTAAGACTATTTTCAGAATTATTTAAGAATGTATGGTTGTTTCAATACTAGGCCTATACCTATTAAATTCCCCGGATAAAACATAAATACATATTTTAATGTACATGGGAAATCTTATCGTGATTTGTCGAGAGGGCACAGGTAGACAATGTCGTTAATGTTTTCCCACTCTCCTTCCACAAATTTATGTATATCTCCTCTAGATTATATCTTCCTCACCTCTTCCCCACAAGCATTAAATACTATCCTTATGATTACCATAATTGTATAGGTAGGAGGAAGAAATATATTTGGAGGAAATATGGCCATATTTTCGTGGAAGAATAGTTATAAAACTTTTGAGATAAGCCATATTTGAACATTTGTTTTGGAATATAACCCCAACTTCTCCATCACTGGCAAACCAGATAATACCAGATTATCACCTTTGTATTTGGGACCTCTGGTGTGGGTTAGTTGATATTTCCCAAAACCATATTTGTTATAAAATATTTACTCAAGATATTATATATTTTTATTTTGATGTCATATCTTTAAAACTAATCGAATAAAAGGTAAATACACTAACATGAGCTATCTTGACCTACCAAGACATCACATGTAGGTAATGTCCTTCAGGTGAAGTTCTTAGGGAACTCGAGTTAAGGTGTGTATTCTTAATTTAATTATAAAACTTTTTTTTGGGGGGGGGGGGGNGGGGGGGGGGGGGGGACCAAAAGTCCCTCGAATATTGTGCCAGAATGTACAACTAAATTAATTTTATGGGCATATTAATTTATCCGGTTCTTGAATTTTTGTCAAGGGCATTGAAGAATTTGACGAGGATACTTTTTCCTCAATTAAAAATATTATATTCAAATACCAATATGCTCATAAAAGTAAACTCAGGAAATGCTCAAATTATTAGGTGTAAAAAATTGAATTAATTAATTTAAATTAGTTGAAAAATAACACTTGGGCACGGGAATCGATCCCGGGACCTTTGATATAGCGCGCTTGTACCAGGTTCGTTCACAGTGTCCAGATGTCACTTTTTAACTAATTTAAATTAATTAAATTATGGTCTCCCCTATATGGATAGTCAAGTAATTGTATTGATTTGCAGTTTGTGTTGATATTAATTGAAATTAAATTAGGCTTATGAACTGAAGCAAATTTTAATTATTTTGGCTATATAGGTTGTTTGTTATAGCAACTGCAAAATAATGACTATAGCTCGTGTTACCTTAACAACGTAAACACAATTTGGTCTAGTTTACTAGTGATGAGGGGTCGGGATTAAAAGCCTCGTCAGCTGTAAAATGGTTTTCCACTCCCCTTCTGCGAAACTGTGGGTACGTTTACTCTAGGCTATACCAAATTTATTCTTACTATTAAAACATATTTTAGTAATTAGAAAAAATATTTTATTGGATAAGAATGATTAAATTAAAAATGTATATCCACCTATTGTATTTCCATTACTTGTTACGCATTAGGCAGAAAAAGGTAGATAATTATTAATATATACAATATATTATTTATGACATAATATTTTAAGAGAAAGCACTGGATGAAAAGAAAGAGGAGTACATTTGTTTAATCAACTATCAAAAGGCGTTTTATAGAGTGAAGTGGAAGAAACTGATAGAAATACTCAAGAAGACCGGCACTAAATGGAAAGACAGAAGGCTGATTGCAAACTTGTTTCTGGGACAGTGAGTGAAGGTGAGGCTGAATTATAGAGAGATCAACAGCAGAGAGATAGGAAGAGAAGTGAGACAGGTATACTGTTTGTCACCCAGTTTGTTCAACTTGTATGGAGATTGGCTGGTCAGGGAGGACCTAGAGGGTCATGGCGATTTCAGGATAGGAGGACGCGTCATCAACACAATAAAATACGAATATGATATAGTATTGCTTGCCAATAATTAAGAAGAGTTGCGGGAAGTAATGGACCAGCTGGGGGAGATAGGGAGAATATATGACATGGAGATCAACAGTGAGAAGTCAAAAGTGATGGCGAGTTCAAAAAATAAAGATCCGCTGAAAATCAAAATGGGAAAGAGTTCAAGTACCTTGGAAGCCTTATGACAAAGGATACTTACTGCACCAAGAAAATTAGCTCAAGGAAGCTTTCAACAAGAAGAGGTTACTGCTGACTAGCAAGTTGAGTTTGTAACTAAGAAAGAGACTGATAAAATGCTACACTGGGAGGATCGTAGTGTATGGAGCAGAAACTTGGACTCTCAGGAAGATGGAAAAGAAATACTGGGAGAGCTTTTAAATGTGGTGCTGGAGAATACTTTAGAAGACCCGGTGGCCATGCAGGGTACAAATGAAGTCCTAAGAAGAGTGGGTGATAAGAGAACCATTTTGGATGTGATTCTTCGGTGCCAAACAAACTGGGCTAGACACATCCATGGGAACAACTGTATTCTATATGATTTCATAGAGGGAAAAGTTGAGAGAAAGAGTAGCTAAGAAAGAAGGAGGACTTAAATATTAGACGACTTGAAGGAATTAAGAAAGTTCTGGGTGATGAAGGGGGAGGCAGAGGACAGGGTGCTTTGGCAGTATAAATTCACTGACAAAAGGAATGGACCTGTCGTAAGACAAAACAATAATAATAATTATTATTATTTATGAAACAAGTTGATCTACCTTGTTAACCGGCCCCGTGGTGTAGTGGTCAGTGCATCTGGCTAAAACCTGGAGGTCACGGGTTCGATTCCCAGCTGCTACAATGAGTATTTTTAACTTAAGCGGAATAATCCCAACGGTCACCAGAGGTTGGTTACCTACGCTTAAATTTGGTTTAAGACCCCCACTGGCCCACACTTCTATATTCACTGTCATCATATTCACTGTCATCACATCGTCCCATTGGGGGTATGAAGTGTGGGCAGACAACCTCCTATGTCTCATCCTGTGCAACCCTCTGACTCGACAGAGCGGCTAATAGTCTACACTCTACATACAGGTGACCAAACTGGATGTTATATCCCTCCCAGTCAGTAATGTCTTACGATAAAAAAAACACACATACACACACTTAAGCTAAAATAGTAGATAAAAGACTTAAATTTCTTAAATATCAAGTACCTCCCATATTTCTATTATTTATATTAATGTAGTAGAGATGAGGATGGTAGAATATTACCGTGCTCCACGTCTTACTACCCGTCCGGGATATCCACATATTTACGCTAATGGGGTGGATATGAGGAAGGTGGAATAGTACCGTGCTCCACGTTTATAAGCTTATATTTCATTATACCTATAACTCAATAACTATAAGGAGCTCTAAAGTCAAATATGAACGTTTTTTTTACATCAACTTCACACTTTTATTATTTATTTCAATTATCTATCACAGATGGCATTATATTTTAAATGGACATAACAATAACATTTTTATCTATCAAAGATACGCTTAAGATTTATAATAGTGTATGTTTCTAAGTGTTACATATTCATAATGATGAAATTTATTGATTGCAACGATATATTGCGGAAAACTATGCAAATAAAGCGCTTCAAAGTCTGATCAACTTTTGTTTACACGCTGTGTAGTGAAGAGTGTCATAGGCGTGCTTCGACCTCTTCATGTAGGGATCAAGGAGGCAGAATTTAAAGGAGGAGTACCAACGTTTGAATGAAAATACAGTATGTATTATTCAAGAAACACTTTTAGTACTCCAGAAAGTTATTCAAGTTCCTATTTCATTAGTTTTTTTTAAAATTCTAGCACCACGTTTTACTACCCATTCGAATTATACGATTATGCAGTAATAAAGCTAATGGTTTTGGGGATGAGGAAGGTTATATTTAAAGGAAATGTACCCACATTTTCATGGAGAAAGAGTGGAAAACCGTTTTGAAAAAAACACCTTGAATAAATCCAACCGTGACTTATAGCTTTCGAGAAAATTCTTTCTACACACCAGCTAAACACCGTGTGAGACAGGGCTTGTCTGGTGAGTAAACCAAGATCAAACAAGATGGATGCCATTTCCCTCTTCTCTTGCAAACTTCTGAGAGTGATTGTGTTGAGTTAATCCTTCCAGTGTAAAAAATAGGTTTACAAACGTAAAAAATTTGATTTCTTGAGACGATTCATACAATCCTTCAATAAAAATATTTGTTTATGTGAAATAGCAATAATATAACTTAATTTTATCATTATAATATAAATGGTAGCTTACTATTTGGCAATGTGGCCTAAATTTTCCATGCTCAAAATCCTGATTCTACTTTTGTTTTTATTTTAATTTCATCTAACGGAAAAAAAATCTTTCGTTTTTAATTGTATTACTAAGCATATATCTTGTTTTTAGTAATCTTATAAAAATATAACTCACATGCCAACGTAGACTACCCCCAATATTATTCTTTAAAAATAGTTAAACAATGTAAATTAAAAACAGTAGGCCTACATTTTCTTCGAAATTTTTTGTGTAGGGGATTATATTTTTTAAAATTAATAGATTTAATGATAGAAACATGTGTATATTTAAAAATAAGACTAAGCAAGCTAATGATTATTGGCATAATGAACACCTTTAAACCACATTTATGTTTTAAAAATAGTTTTGAAAGTAAAATATTTGAATACTAAATTCTAAATTTTTTACTCAGATGAAACTAAAATAATGTAATTGAGCTGGGGCTGATTTCATGACCTAATTTGCTACAGACGAGCACGCTACCAAATAAGATATAATAACTAATGTAAGTGGAAGACTTTTAACTGATATTTCAATAGCTTGTGTGAACCTTGAAACAATAAATTTTGTCCCAAACAAATTAAGGATGGTTTCCTAGTAAAGTCAAACAAATAGTTTTACATAATGCACTCAATAAAATAATAGTGTTTACTTTCGTTTACGAATCGTGTACAATGGCGCGTTTGTATCCATTCTATCTCCTCAATCCTTTGGAACGTCATCGGTATTCCAGTGTTGTCTGATTTAAAACTCAGTCGCAAGCAAAACAACGCCACACAAAACCGCACAAAAGTAGAAACATTTCAAAATCAGCTCTGTATCATCGTGTATATATTAGGGAGGCAGAATTTAGAATAGTTGCACCACCACCGTTTAAATGATAATGTAGTCTAAAACCATTCAGGTTAAAAAAACACCACAGTAAACCAGAAAATAATTATTCAATCTATGACCACACAATGTAGATATTAAGGTGGCAGAATTTAGAGGAGGTGTACAACCGTTTAAACGGAAATGTAGTGTAAAGAAATTCAGTTAGAAACACCACAATTCACCTGATATGAATTCAAGCCCCTAGTCTCATCATCGCCAGCCAAGCAATACTATTGGAGACTAATACCTTTGATCAGCTTTCTAACATGTGTGGATGACATGTATTGGCTAATCCCCTGTAAGATATCCATACTAACTATTGTCTCACCTGCCCGCACATTAACCTCCCGGCTGAGGATGCGGCCGACGGCATTGGAAGCTTCACAACGGTAGACGGCAGAGTGGACGTCATGGCGATAGCTCTCAGCGCCAAACGGGGGGAAGTGAAGTGATCCGTTAGCGAGCAGTTCCCGGATGTGTGGCACAGGGGCCAAGGGGGACCCGTCACCGTGCAACCAGTCCACCCTGGGTGGGGGGCTGCCTTGAGCAACTACATTGGAGGAGGGCCCCCGTCTCGTTGGAGAACTCAACTGAGGAGCGTGGCTCGGAGACGAAGACAGGACCTTGACTTTCCACCAGGAGGCCGGAAACTGGAACAAGATAGACACCCTATCTATTACTAGGAGTATTAGTAGCACTATAGAGTGACAGCATTAAATATCAGCTTAAACTGGCCATCAACCGGAACAATAAAGACATCCCAACTATTACTAGGAGTACTAAGATGAGTATCCACTAGGTTGGTGGGGTGGAGCAGCGTGGCGCAGAGCGAAATTAACCCTAAACAAAATGCGTACAAATTAATGGAGCCTCGTCCATTAGGATGGTAGAGCGGAGCAGTTCAGAGCCGCTCTAGAAAAAGCTTAGGAATTGTTGAGGTCGGCGCCACGCCATAACACGGCGCTCCGCTCTACCACCCTAATGGATGGGAAAGCGGATCGTAATTCATCGGGTTCGGGAATCTTCGAATGCCCTTGGAAGGATTTGTAGCCAACCACCTGAGACGCTATCAACAAATCAACAATCCAGTCAACAGGTGTCCTTTAGTTTTGGATTTTTCGAACAGGAGTACAGTAAACAGGTGCATATATGGGAAAAGGTGATGGTGTTCTCCAGAGGTAAGTCTTTTTGATTTAATTTTGTGAACCCACATCTTCCGTTTTCGTGCTTTCTCTTTCTCCTCTGCCTCAATCACAGCAGAAAAAAAAAACACTTTCTCGTCACTACTTATCACTGTCTCCACGAATGGTGCTAGGACCCTACACAAAGACTGGCATAACGAGCCAGGATGGAGAGGGAAAAACTGACTCGCGCCGCGCCGCGTTATAGTGGATTGACCGCTTCTTGCAAACTACGCGCCACGTTCACCGCGCCTCACCGCGCCGCTCCGCTTAGCGACCTAGTGGACGCTCAGCATTAGTGGCAGTGTCTAATGTCATCGTTGATTATCGAAAAAAGGAGCCTGACAATTGAAATTATAGAAATACATCCGATGTATCAAGGAATGTTAATTGTAATATTTAGTTACAATACTTGGACACGCTCACTTGTTTTATTTCGACTAAAACATTTCTTAACGAACAGGAAACAGATTGAAATTGAAAGGCGTTTTGAGTAATAATAACTATATAACTTATGACATATAAAGGTTTTGATATTATATTAAAACATTAATTTTTACAATAAAGTATCTCATCTCAATCCAGCATAAGAGTAGTTAGTCTTTCTGATATTTTTGTCTATACTCTTTTAATACATGACTGGTAGTCTGAGGTTCTATTCTGAGTGACGTTGAAATGGTGCTGTCCTATTATGCAACTATTAAATCATTAGAAACAAGGAAAGGCAGAATAATAATAGGCATACTGTATTTTTTATACAGGGTGTTTATAAAAGAATTCCAGGGTTTTGAAAATTGATCTTAATTCCATAAAGTGCGATGAAGTCAATGGGTTTCTCTCTTCCTATTAGATAATTACTGAACTTGAACATTCGACATTTCATGATATCACTATATTTAAGTGATATTTTGTATTTTTCATTAAAAATTTGCTTTGAAATCCCAGAGTTCTTTTATAAACATCCTGTATAGTTAATCAAGTATGATATCCTATGGAAAATAAGGCACGTATTGATCGAAGCTTTTGCAAAATTATAATGACTAGTTTGTTTATCACCTGTGTTAACCCAATTCTATGGTCTCGTGGACATAAGTGTTGGTCTAATCTGGTTGGATATTCGGTTTACAATGAATTCGGGATTTGAATCCCGGCCGGGGATACGATGGGGGTGTTTCATACATTTTTTCCCCTCACATTTTTGTTCTATGTGAATCCATGTACACTCATTATAAAATTCTACCTTCCTTATCCTTACCTCATTAGTGTTTTATAAATTTATTTATTATTTAGCACAGCACCTTATTACCCGTTCGGATTATACGCTCTCACTAGTGTTAATATGTTGCTAGAATGGATGGGTATTAAACCAAGGTTTAATTAAAAGGCCTGTGTGTTATTTATAGCTTAATGAAGGGTTGAAGATGAGAAGAGAAGCAATGAGAGAGTACATCTTCATCTCCTCTCTTCTTTAAGGTGTTGATAAAAGTATTCGGTGCAACAAAATGGGATTTGAACTCGGACCTTCCCAACAATGGTGCCCAGGTAAATTAAAAATAAATACGCTTTAGACCGCTTGGACCATGGTGCTGGTTGGCATAAAACCAATGTATTTGTATAAACATGCATTGAAATAAGACTTTACCAAAACTTGTTCATTGTATTGTTACTTACATACTCCATGGGATTGGGAAATAGAAAGTTCATTGCCGGACTTACAAAGGTACGCCACGTATCCCTATCTTGAGCTAGTTCTATCCAGTCCACCTCGTTACACCCTATCTCTATCTTGAGATAATTATATCCAGTCCCCCTCATTACATCCTATCTATATCTTAAGCTAGTTCTATCCAGTCCACCTCATTACACCATATCTATATCTTGAGATAATTATATCCAGTCCCCCTCATTACATCCTATCTATATCTTAAGCTAGTTCTATCCAGTCCACCTCATCACACCCTTTATCTTTCAGGTACATTCTAATGTTATCATCCCATCTACAGTAGCCCCATGGTTTCTTTGGTGCTGACTGACACCTCAGACCTGACTTCTGACAGCCAACATTTAGGTATATATCTAAATTTTGAATGTCAGAAGTGACAACTGCCAAATACATGTTTTTGCAGATCATCTGGTTCGGCGTAGGGATACGTAATTTAGTCTGGTAACTTTTTAAAGCTGTCAGTCAGCACCAAAGAAGCCACGGGGCTACTGTCTAGGTCTTCCAAATATTCTCTCCCCATTGGATTTGCCAGTCAATACCTTGATCGAAGTTCTAGTTTCTTCTATTTGCGTGACAAATAAAAACATGGTCTACTCTTTACTACGCATATTACGCATATTACGCAATACATGATCATAGGCATGAAGTGAGATATTTGAGTTGCAAACATTAAGAGATAGTCTCACCCCACGGATAGTAAGTAGATGATCAAGCTCGACTCAGTCGTAACATTGTTGTGAATTTTTATGTATTATACTTAAGAAAACAGTACAACAGAGACCAGTAAAGCTGTTTTATCCATTTTAAAGGAAAAAAAATTGAAATAAAAACACTTTTAAACTTATTCTAATTTCTCTGTCGGCAAGTGATTAATCCATAATCCAGATAATAACCCTTTTATACTTTTTCTGGTTCGTTGGTAATCTTGTGTTTTTTTCCGGTTTAATAGGCTGTGAGATGGTATCTCAAGATGGGGCATAGTTTTTGATTTCTGTGTTCATACAAAATATACATTTTTAACTTCTTATTTTATCTTTTAATCTCATAATTTCTCAATTTAAAATAATTTACTCTTGTATACCTAGAAGTTGGCTATCCCTGTTATTTGTCAAACGTAAGAGCCCTACTTTAACGCCTCTTTGTGTGTTTTTGAGCCACGAAAACAGAAGTAAAGTGAGAAAAGCTTATTTTTAGGGTGATACATTGGAAGGAAAGGCCGACCAGGTCTTGGCTGCGCCTGGCGCAATATATTGGTTTTATGGTCTTGTAGCGAGGAGGTGTTAGCCAAGGGTGTTAGGTATTTCTCATATCACGGCCTTTCATGGTAGCAGTGACATTGCCTGCAGTGACGCTGCAACAAAATCTAATCCTGATTGAGATTTAAAGTGCACATGATAAAACAAAAAACTAGACTTAACATAGAATGAAATACATACAGTTTAATATACATAGCATGGGTATTGACTGGCCAAACCATTGGGAAGAGACCATTGGGAAGACCTAGACATAGATGGGAGGATAACAAATAGAATGGAACTGAAAGAGAAACTGTGGGATGAGGTGGACTGGATAGAACTATCTAAAGATAGAAATAGGGTGTAATTAGGCGGACTGGATATAACTGGCTCAAGATAGGGCTAGGGTGTAATTAAGTGGATTGGATATAACTAGCTCAAAATAGGCATAGGGTGTAATGAGGTGGATTGGATGTACACTGCTCAAGATAGGGAGAGGGTGTAATGAGGTGGACTGGATATAACTAGTTCAAGATAGGGCTAGGGTGTAATGAGGTGGACTGGATAGAACTATCTAAAGATAGAAATAGGGTGTAATTAGGTGGACAGGATATAACTAGCTCAAGATAGGGCTAGGGTGTAATTAAGTGGATTGGATATAACTATCTCAAAATAGGAATAGGGTGTAATGAGGGGGATTGGATGTACATTGCTCAAGATAGGGAGAGGGTGTAATGAGGTGGACTGGATATAACTAGTTCAAGATAGGGCTAGGGTGTAATGAGGTGGACTGGATAGAACTAGCTCGAGATATGGATAGGGTATAATGAGCTGGACTGGATAGAACTAGCTCGAGTGTAACTGGTTGGACTGAATAGCTGGCGTACTACTGTACTGTAACTGCTGCAATGAACATTTGAGCTCATTACAGTATTGCTTTTTCATAAATATTTTCTTAAACATTTAAACTAATTCGTTCTATATTTGTGTAAATGAGAGCGTATAATGATAATAATATTTAGTTGCAGTACCATCATCATTATCACCATCATCATAATGAACATCTTGCATTCATTGACTGGGCCTGATAGTAACATGATCCTCATCATATCCTTTCTCCTCATCACACTTCCTCCTGCACGTTGACCGGGAAAATGTGCAAACGATAAATGCGCACATGATAATTCCGCACAGAAAAAACCTCACGGTTATAACTACTCACACGGAAAAATGCCCACACGAAAAAAATTATAAATCAAGGTAATTTCTTAACGGAATTCAAGTTTGATGAAGGTTTTGCATTACTAACCTATTTGTTTTTACTTGTAAGGTGTGCGTATGATTTATTCTTGTGCATTCATAGAGTTTGCATTCACTTTTTTAGGGTCTTTTTGTTAATTTAAAGTAACTTTTTGGAATTGTTAGGTTCATTTTATGGATAACCTTTGACACATTTTAGGTCATAAAAATTCTAACCCTGGTACAACATACATAACCAATGTTTACAACAAGTGCTTAGGGTTAAAAAAATACAAAAATATATCAATATGGGGTTATATTTAATGGCTATTATACATTTAAGCTGGATCTACATGTTGGTATAGTTTAATAAGTAGGCTAATTACTACATAAAATAAAGACTAATACTCTAAAGAATTTAAACTGGAAGTCGACATTTTAATATGAAGTGTAGACCCTTGTGGACCCAATATCAATATTTTTACTTTCTCGTTACCTTACAGGTAGATCAAGTACTGTGATTATCAAAAAAAATCGAACTCAAGATTTTGATGAATGTTGACGTTTAACGATTCTCTGAATCCGAAAAATTGGTTTTCGTAATGCCGTCTGTCTGTCCATCTGTCTGTCAGTCTGTACCTCGGGCTGGAGCCTAAACTATTTTACCGATTGAGCTAAGACTCGGTATCTAGGATTTTCATATCCAACCCTAAAATTAAGGGTAGTTTCCTACAAGGCAGAAAGAGAAAAAAATCGATTTTATCACAATTGGCTTTAATAATTTTTATTAGATTTCATTTCTTAACTTCTATCAATATTACAAATTAAATGGATAGCCTCAATTTTTCTACAAAGTGATTTTAAGGATTCCTGTTTGATGCGTAAATTCTAATTGAGAAAAATTCCATTTTCTCAGAATCGGTTATAACGAGTTTGATTAAAGTTCGCACCTAGGCGTTGATTAAGATTATAAAGAAAATTGATTTTTTCATTTTCCCATGAAAATGACTTTTAGGGTTCTTTACAGAAGCAAAAATGTTTAATATCTCCGCAACTATTTGATATACTAAATAACTTAACACTGTATAATTTTAGTAAAAGTAAAAACACGTTTATTTGAAATATATTTTTATAAAACAAATAGTTTCTGATTTATTGGCAAATATATAAATATAATTTTGTGAGCTTTAGTTGTGAAGATATACTTTAGTTCAAACGCAATAAGCCTCTAATGCCATTGAGTAAGCAAAAAGTAAGTCTCTCAAAAAGTTTATGTATTTCCTTTAACCTTTTAGTTAAGTGTTTGTACAGCACAGGGGTGGATCCAGGATTTTTGTGAGAGTGGGAGGGACGTGGGTGTTCATATCTGGATCGAGTCGCGGGGTGGGGGCTTCAAGAAATTTTGACATAAAAATACTTCAAACTTTGAGAGGAAATCTTTGAGTAATTTTTCATTGTAATGCTAAATTTGAGAATAATCCCTCTAATGAAAGGTATAACACGAAATTTGCGATTAGTTTTGATATTTATTAAAAGCAAATAATAAGAACATATCTAATGATTATTAAGGGGGAAGTAAATTTAAACATTATAACAATTAAAACGTTATGTGTGTGGTATTATTTAAAGATTTTGTTTAAAGCACGTTATTTAAAAATAAATTATTTTAAAGATCTTTATTTATTATTAATCTTTGAAATGATATTATTAAAATTATAAAATAGATTAAAGCCTAAACAATATTTGTGCAACAAGGTGAGTCACACACAACTTAAATTTGGGTAGTTTTATTAATGCTCATTTTAACCATTTTAATACTTAATGTGATTGTTTTAAGTATAAATAATAATTACACTATATTAATCATTTAATAATGTCACTAATAACCATTTAAAAGAATGAAATATGGTTAGTGAGATGGTATTACGTGACAATAAAATTAGTAGTGACTTTCCATTGATTCAATTGGTTTAATTTCATGAAAGGGGGCGCGATCCCCCCATGCTCCATTCCTGGATCCACCTCTGTTACAGCAATTATTTATCTCTCTCATTTTATACCCAATAGTCAATAGTTACCTATATTAATGGTCAAAATTTATAAAAGAGAAATTTAATAGCAATGCTATAACCATAAGATGTGCATCCCCTAATAAAATGTCGAATATTTTAACCGGAAGTCAAAATTTCAATACGAAGTGTTGATCCTCGTAAACCCAATATCGATATTATTTGTTGGTCCAGATGTACAAATAAAGATGTTAATTCCTTAGAAATAAAATTATAAAATTTAAAGCCAAGAGTAAAAAAAAAGTTTGTAATTATAGCACAAATTGTTCACAGGTTCACTAGTGAATATTATATTATGAATTTTGAGTAAATATCTACATTTTTAAACACTAGAGCGAGAAAGTACGTGTGGAATTCCATACAATTTATTTTTGTAGTGACATACATACCACAGATACCAATTTGGAACAAAATTGTTAAAGCTGCTTTCAAAATATTTCGAATTTTCTAAAATTACTCATCTGCCCTTCAACCAATTTTTACCCAAAAACCAAATATAAGGTGTTATCGCACTTTTGGGAGGTCAAACATAGTCTATACATCAATTTAAATCAAAATCGTTAAAGCCATTTTCGAAATTTGAATTAAAAAAAAGCACTCACCAATCTTAATTTGAGGGCTAGGGTGGATAAAAAAAAAAATCTGGAGGCATAAACTTGTAAAAATTAAATATCAAGTTTGAGCACATAAATAGAGAGACAGACAAGGAGACTGACAGAATTGTAAAACGCAGTTTTTTTCTTGTTTAAATTTTTTTATTTCGATCTTGATTTTTTCATGATTACAATACTTTCTCTTTTGTTGAGAAAGTAAAAATGAATGGGGGCATTAGTCTCAATGGAAAATTTTCCGTGTGTGCACTTAAAGTATGAGCTTTTTTTCCGTGAGCATTTTTCGTTTGAACAGTTTTTATTGTGGGCATTTTTCCGTGTGGGCTTTTTTCCATGTGGGCATTTTTCTTTGTGGGCATTTTTCCGTGTGGGATTTTTTTCGTGTGGACATTTTTTCGTGTGGGCATTTTTCCGTGTGGGCTTTTTTTCCGTGTGGGCTTTTTTCCACGTGGGAATTTTTCCGTGTGGTTTTTTTTCTGTGCGGAATTTTCGTGTGTGCTTCTTTCACCTGCCCTTTTTTTATTTTTAGAATCCTCCTCCACAATGACACAGCCTTTTCCTCTCTCCTCCATACTTCTCTGCACTTTCTTCAGCCATCCGTCCCATGATCTACAACTTTGCCTCTTGCCCTTCACTTCAATATCCAACATCTTATTTCGTATATTCTCCTCATTCTTCTCACATGGCCATACCAACTTAGTCGTGCCTTCTCTATCCCGTCCTGGACTGATTCTTCCTTAACTATTCCTCTCACCATTTTATTTTTCATCCTTTACATTCTGGTCATTACTATACTACTTCTCAGAACTGTCATTTCACAGGATTGAATTCTGCTTTCATTCCGCTCATTCGTTACCCACGTTTCCACTACGTAAGTCAATATTGGTACATAGTATATCCTAAAGATCACTCCTTCACTCTTCTTTGGCATATCCCTGCTCAAAATTATACTTCTCACACTTCTGAAATAAAAAATTCGTCTTTCCTCAATCGCTCACTGTTTTTTTTTTCCCTGTTTCATTACCTTTGCTCTATCGCACTCTCAAGTTATTTAAATCTTTCCACTATTGCTCCCCTCCTACTATCACACTACTAGTCTTGTACCTGTCTCTCTTCCTTGTCATAATCTCAATATTTATTATATTAATTGTATTATAATAATTACAAATAATAATGTTATAAATATGCTATTAAATAAAATTAGTAATCATGATGCAATATTCCATTATTAAATTTTGCTAATCAGAATTATTTTGGGAACGCGAAAGAATTTCTCTGAACATTATCGATATATTGATCACGTGCTTTTAAAATGTATCGCTAGAACGTCTATAGAGTCGGACATATGAAGTGGTCCAGAAAATAAATAAATGGTTGCTCAACTATTAAA
>CABFOW010001196.1:114851-132154 GCA_902141385.1 Timema californicum | reverse complement strand
TTTTTTTTTAAATAGTCAAGCAACCAGTGTTGGACCACTTGATATGGAATGACCCTATATTTACTGAGCCGCAGGTTAGAAAAAATCTATTCCAGCAGGTCTACGCTCAACTTCCGGAATTGAGCCCAATATTGAGGTTTCTTATCCTACCAACCAGGAAAATATTGTCAGGCCTGCATTTTTTAAAATACAAAATATGTTTTCCCAACAGCTGCGCAATAGACTGAACTGATGGTGACAAGGATATTGGGGTTCAAATCCCAGTTGGGTGTACTGAAGGTGGGTTTTTCTAATTGTTTTCCCATTCTCCCTCCTCACAAATGTGGGTATACGTCCTCTAAATTCAACCTTCCTCATCCCTAGCACATTAGTGTAATTAATAAATATGCGTACAGCCCGAACGGTTAGTAAGAACTGGTTCTAAAATATCCATATAGGGTGGTAAGGAAACCATTAGATGATTTTTGCTAAGGAACGTGATGAACAACGTGGTGAGGTTCGCATGACGTCCGGTGGAGCACACCTGAGTGATCTTATCTTCAAAAAGTGAGAACGTGTAGTATGTTTTTTGCATTTAATTAACTATTGAATATATATTTCTCAATTAAAGTTTTAATTTTTGAGTCACTAATTGTCTAATTGTTCCGGCACCACTCTGTATACACAGGGTGTACCTTAAATGTGGGGTCCAATTCAGAGGTGGGAAAAATACCCAAAAACAATTATAAAAGTTTATAAAAACATGTGTTCAATCTGAATTTGTTTTCGAAATATGCCAAGTTAGTCCACTAAACTGTTTGTATATGATACTCGATATTTCTTGGCCTGTTGACTAGGTATGTCAGTTACATGAGTTATTCCTGATTATTCTAAGCCCCCACTAAGAGTGCGGCATTCTACGACACGAGTTCAATGGATTGAAAAATGTCACCTGGACAAAGGAATCGAACCCGGATCCTTTGCCTTAGTGCACCAATGCTATAACCACTGAGATATCCAGGAGTCATCCCGTACTCAGGGTCACTCTTCACTCATATCTTATGACAAAGTCTGTAATGGACGTATACAATGTTAATAAACTCCACATTACTGGAGTACAAACATGACCGTAACTCAGAAGCAAGGTCAAATGAATTCACGTTTAAATAAAACTTTATGATTATTTTTTGTCTCCTGTCCACCGTAGGAGTGGGTCCCATATGTTACTGTACATCCTGTATATTAAAAAAACCCGCCACAATTACAAGTTATCCACCACAAATGTCGCAAAATCCATTTGAAACGGTTTTCAGCAAAAATAACCGAAACGGCCGGCCAACCTCTACTGAAATTTTGTTGCGTTCCTTAAGATACAGTTTATTACAAAAATGATCCCGCGGCTGCCACCATCTGCCAACCACAAGTTTGGAACCAGCATTACATTACAAAAAGAGAGAAGAAATTCACCCTCCCACCGAATCTTCAAAACTGTTGACAGCATTGTCGCAAAATAGCCCATATTCTTATCCTATGATATATTAGGACTCCGATGGCACATAGCTTGTTGGGTTGCGTACGAGAGCAAAAGTGGGATGGGAAAATGAAAGAAAGCGCTAAAATGATGAAGGGTAGAAAGGGTAAGGGGGCATTTTCACTAAAAGTTGGTTTCTTAGAATCTACACAGAAAGTTTTATCTTTTATATAGTCGCTACGTCGTAGAGTCCTTTTCCCAAGCGTCCTCAACTTTCAAGTAATTTCCCATTCTTCACTTTCTTCTTCTTCTCATCTCTCTATCTTCCTCATCCTTCCTAACAAACCATTTTTACCAACTTTCCTAACTTCGTACTTGGTCCTAGGCAATCGCTTAGGTTTGGTAATGAACCAGAGGAGCCTTAGTTAATGTTAGTGCTCAATTAACTTTCTTTCTTTTTAACTATCTGGGAAAAGTACGTTCAAATGGTTGGTGATTGCAACGCAAGATAAACCTTCAAAATCGGGAAATAATATTACCATATATACACATGTATTAAGTCTTAGATCCCTTTCAAGCTTTCAGCATACTTTCACTAATCGGTTAGGTATGAGGTAAGTAGAATTTAAAGGATATATACTCCAATTTGGAGGAGGTACATTGGAAAACCGTCTAGGAAACATTACATAACTGCACCGTTCTGGGTTTAAACCCCAACTTCTCCATCAGAGGCAAACCATAATAAACGATACTGACGCCCTTATACGCGCACCCACCGGACTACCTGGGTGGACCACATAGTACAACTCAGGGATTGGCTGAATTTGGTCACGTGACCACGCCCCTTGCTCTCTGATTGTCTATTGGTTTTCCCCCTCCCCTCCCACCAACTGACCAACCCCTACACTCCTCCTGACCCCTTTCCAGTGTTCCAAACTTGTTTATTCTTGTCTAATTTGTTTTTTATTTGTGTTTATTGTTTTTTTAAGTGTGCTCAATGGTTATTTAAGTATGATCATTGCATTTTTATTTGTGCTCATTGGTTATTTATGTCTAATTAGGATTCAGACGGGCGTTGGAGTTATTTATTCGTGTGGGGAGTTTATTGTCGTAGGATTGGGACGGGACGTTGGAGTTTTTTACTTAATTATTGGCGTACAGTCCGCGGCGTTGGATGTTCCTCCCTCGTTATTGGAGGGAACACGAAGCACGAAGATCTCCTGATGGCAGCGTAGCGAAGAGTGTGATAAATGGTTTCCAGCCGTAAGGTTCCTTTCAATTTTCCCTCACTCCCCCACCCTCCTTATATTGCCACGAACGAACTAAGTTACACTGACTGCTCCCTTTCACAAGACTCTGTTGGACTGCTTTACCTTCCCGGAAAAAAACAGTACGAACCACTTCTGTCGACCGTTAGGGGTAGAGTGTGATAAATGGTTCCCCTGCCTTGAGACCCCTTTCACTTTCCCTCACTCCCACCTCCTTCAGGCACGTGTCACAAACCCCTATGTGGTAATGGGGTTTCCCGGTGTCGCAACCACCTATGTGGTAATGGGTATTTTCCCGGTGACTCATACCTGGTGACAGTTTGGTGGGTCGATAAGGCAAGTCGGGACAAGAATAGATCATTACCTTGAATGATGTCGCAATGGGTTTTCCCTGATGAGTGGCGCCAGTTTGGTGACTCGAAAAGACAGGAATAGATCGTACCTTGAAACCGTGAGCTTGGCCATTAACTCTGGCAACCCTCCACCTAGGCAATGGGTTTTCACAATGACGTCATCGCACTGTCGCAACTCTGATGACTGGCGCCAGTTTGGCGGGTCGACAAGACAAGTTGAGACAGAAATAGGACACGACCTTGAATTATGTCGCAATGGGTTTTTTCCCTGATGACTGGCGACAGTTTGGCAGCTCGACAAGATGAGTCGAGACAAGAATAGATCGTGACCTTGAAACCTTGAACTAGTACAAGAGGTCATTGACCCTGTTCATATTTGGTAACAGTTCGACGGCTCGACAACTCGAGACTCGTCTCTGGTTAACCTACGTGTAAGGGACAGACAGGTTTTGCGTGCATAACACACGATATTACAAAACATAAATTTATTAAACATTAAAGGTTTTACAGACATATATTAAAGGTTTCACAGAAATCATACATCATATTTATGATACACTTTTACAGGAATGCCTCATATATTCGTGCATACAGTTTTCTACAGTGTCTCGTAGATGTGTTAGTAAAATTGTTTTTAGTTCACAATCCAGCATGTAATAGTCCAAACCGATGACTTGACATGCATAGTAGGTAGCACTGATAATATTCAGGTTTATGATGTGCCTTTCCACCGTAGGCTGTTTGAGATCGAAGACATCCGCTGATTCTATTTGCGTGTTACATACATCCACGACGAGTGTGTCGATCAAATCGATGAAATAGCACGCGACCAGTGTCAACCACATATCCCGGCGGTCGATGGCAGCGTTGATGAGATCCCACACATCACAAAAACGCGCCCAGATAGGTTCTTGATAGGCAACACATTTGAGTCCATCGTCTTGTTTCTCGCTGATGATGACCATACGTTCACCGCACATGTGTATCAGAGAGATTTCATGATTAGTCAGACTAATCTTCTGAGGAGGTTATGTGTTGCTGAAAAACTTTGCTATAACTGACTTGTAGTTGTCCACTTCTTGCCACTCAGTACGGTTAAGCACCGCACTATTCCCTCCACATTTTCTAGCTGGACATAGGGCGTAAAGTTGTTCTTGACGCTCATGCCAACGATGAATCGCTTGGTATCAACTTCGTCCAGTGGAAACCAAGTGTTTAAAACACTGGTGATGGCATGTGGTTTCACCGGCTTTGCTTTGCTGGTGCAAACGTCTTGACCTTCCATGATGTTTATTCGCTTCGACGACTGTCACGGTTATGGCCAGAAGGCCATCGGGAAGCCACTTTTATAGGCTCACACTGATTGGACGCAGCTTCTTAAGGAGCGGCAGGACACCACACTCTTGAAAAATGTGTTGTAATATCTCATCACCTTAGCGTCATTGCCTGCATGATTGGTGGGAGAGAATAGAGCTAGGAAAGTTTTCATCGGAATGTTCTGGGCGAAATAGAGAAGGTACATGATACACTAATTTCCACAAACGTCTGAGGTGATGATTTGAAGTTCTAGCGTAATATGAGACGAGCGGAAATTGTTTTTGCGTATAAATGCCGGATGTGACTTTATACGGGGTGGAAAACCATAACAGTCAAAATATTATTCCATGCTGTTCTTGTCGATAAAGAAGGCGACCCATTGCGTTCCAGGCTTGGTGTGTGGATCAGTTTTTATGATGAGAGCGGCAGGTTGAGCTATTCTTGCGGGTAGTTGATCATCAGGGAAACACCCGATTGTACAGAACGGAACCACGGGCTTATTTTCAGCGCACATCTTAAGATGTGCGTGTCCATCATCGATCATCCAATCTCAAAGTCCCCAAACGATGGAGGCCAAACATAAATTGCATACAGAACTATGTTCCATGTGTTTTCAAAGACGAACAATCTCTGTCATACAGATTTACGACGCGTGTAGGCCTGTAGTTGACTAGAAACTTTTTCTTTTCCACCCCTTTGACGTAGATGGTTTCTGCACGCATTGTGGCATGAGAGATGAAGGATTAAAGCAGGCTGTAATCAACATAACCCAATCCCAGGGAATACCATGCAGTTCGTTGACGATATAATCAGCTTGCTTTTTAGCGGTGGCTGAAAGGTCCTCGATAGCGTATGAAGGTTTTAACACCCAATGTTGAAGTAATGTACCGCATACAGATAAAACCTTCAGTTCCTTGATGATAAACTCTTTGTTGTAGTTGATGAAGTTCTAGAAATCCACAATGACGTCCATGATTTAAATGACACGTGTAAAGGGCGGTAAGTCGCTTATATTGACTCCCATAATCGGTAATGACGTTTTTGTCCTTATCGATGGTGATGATGTTGGCAAACTCCCCGTACACGATACAGTTGATGGTTTCGGTGAGAGCTTTGATGAGGCTCACTTCGATGCTTGGAGAGCCATGCCTCGTCAAATTCCAATGCGATGTCATATGGGTGGACAGATTAAGTGTTAGATCGAAAGTCATGAGATGATATCTCTTAGGGAAGGCTTCACGTGTGATGTCGCTACCTTAGTTCATGAAATCGATACCTGTTCCAGAAAACAATGTGTGGTAGTTGCCGTTCGAAAAATCGGGCTGTGACGGTTTCAACGGAACTTGTTCCCCTTCTATGCACAGCGAGAATTGGTTAATGCCTTAGGTTTGGAAATTGAAAGGATTCTTGGTGGCATCTCCGTTGATCGCAGCGTTTGATACAAATCCCACGATGCATAGTTTGGGTAACTGTTTAGTGAATACGTTGTCCAGTGATTTCACTTGCATAACTATAGGAATAGAGAGCGTGTTTACTTCCACACGGGTGATGGGGTACTTTGCGAGACTGTAGTTTAATGCCTTGGCATGTTCTAACAGTATAGAAGGTGCTACTTTGACACGTCGCACTAGAAGGCCGGATTCAGCGATGTGAACCTTAAAGTGAGGTAGTTCAGGGATGGCCATAAGACTAAACCCGTCTCTGGAACGGACCAACTTGACTCTGAGTTCGGTGCCGTTCAAAGGTATTTACCTTAGTTAAACACGTCACCATGTAGATACCCCAAAAGATCCATTGCTGCCTGCGTTAACCTCCTCAAAGTTTACGGGGCTCTCTGAGAGCCACAGACTGCAAGTAAAATGTGTTCGTTTGGTGTCACTGTTGTAATTGAGCAGCGTCTCAATGTACTTTCTATAAGCATACGTGTTGCTGGGCGGTGAGATTAGTTTTTGGTTTAAAAACAAATCCACCTGTGTGGATAGCGAATACAACCAGTTGTTGACGGGAGCGATTTGATCCACCTCCGTGAAAGCGCCACCGTCGGGTTTCATGATGGCTGCCCTGAGATAGAGAATAATCTGTGAAAGATCGATATAGATCGCGCCTTGTCTGGTAATGGTAAATTCGATGGGCAAATCATTGGTGAGGGATGAGACAGGTTTTCACTGGAGCCATTGTCCACATTCAAGACTAGTTTGCGTGGGAGGGACGGAAAAGAGATCGAGTTCACTGCTGGCACACTAGCAGGACTAGGGGTGTAGAAACGACATTTCAACTGAAATAATCTACTACTACTCTCTTGAACTTTTTACGTTGAGCAACGAGAGAAGACTGACGTCGGTGCTTTTTATGACGCCCTTTATAGCCTAAGCCCTCATCGGTGAGTCGATCTTCTGCTCCACCTTGCGTTTCAGGTGTGTTCCAGTCTCACCAACCCGCTGCCGTAGAGCTTCTTTGAAAGGACGATGCTGATTAGCTACGTCGGAGAGCACGTCGATACCCGTATAAAGCACCTGTTTTAGATCGAAGATATTCCTGTTCCAGCCTGGTTGGCGTAGTATCTTTGGTAGGGACAGTTCATGTTGAGCAACGTCGAAAATGAAGTTTCATGCACACTTTGCCAAACTTGAATAGTACAGTTTCACCAGTGTCTGTTCTTATGTTGATTTCCAGGATTTCAATTTAACTTCTAAGTACGGGCACGTAGTTAGAGTCAGCAGCTGTATATTTGGTTAAGAAGATACAATTTACACTTTTTTGTTGGGATTTGTGTACTTGAATACTACTCCGTAATCCCCTTAAACGCCTCTACTTCGTTTAGGGCTTTGACCAATTCATGGATAGTGCTGTAGTTTCCAGGAGGGATGTTATCCTTGAATATTTGTTCCACGCCATTAGCGTTCACCCAGTTTTACCAAACAATATTTTGGCCCTCGGGTACGTTGGTGAAATAACACGAATATTCAAATTAGTCGAGAGTGACTTCCCATTGGCCTTCGAGTGTAAGACTGTAGGGTAGTTCGTGAGGATGTTTTTCGGGAAATATCCAATAAATCGGTCGCTCGGCAATGTGATGTAAAACTGGCCCTTCATGGCATGGCTCTGACGTAACTGGTAGGAATCAAAGAATTAAACTTGGTGGGGTATCCTTTCCACTGTAAATACACTCTCTTTCTGCCACCTTTACCCTTGACACGTCGTATTTTATCAACATTAAGAGTTTCAGGAAGAAGTACGCATTGCAATTCGGATTCGTAAAACGTTCCGTCCACCTCCTTGCTGTCAAGATCGCCCAGCCTGTACACGACTGGTTGTCACAACATGACATTGCTGACTTTGAAAATCTCTTCGCTCCAAATTCTTTCGTAGCCCTTTTCAAACAGCATTTTGGATTTGCTAATACGCACCGTGTCACCGACTTTCATTTTGGGTTTACTATTCGAGTTTGGATGCCGTTTGCCGTACATATTATCTCGGACTTAAACCACATTGGTTTCTGAAACGTCGGCAGGCACCATCTTGATACTGGAATGTTTTGCGCCGTTGTAACCATCGACGAGATCTTTAAGGACGTCCACATATCGATACGTGTTATTTTTGGTAAAGTAGCACCACATACGCTCTTTCAGAGTTTTATTGAATCGTTCCACGATGCTTGCCTTCACGTCAGGATTATGAGTGGTGTAGTAATGCACGCCTTCTTGATTGAGAAATTTCCGGACTAGACGGGCCGTGAACTCTGTCCCCTTGTCCGTCTGTAAACTTAGAGGTTTACGGACACTTTGTTTGAAAATGTCCCGAAAGACATCTCTCACGATGCCCCCCGTCTTGGATGGAAGCGTCCTCGCCCAGGCCATTTTGCTAAACACGTCGATGACGGTGAGCAAGTACATTTCATCGTCGTTGTATTTTCCGAGACTTTGCATATCGTTGAGATCGTCTTGCCAGATATCGTCAATGTTTGACACCACGTACTTGTTGCGTTGAAACTGTTTTATCGCCTGTTTTTGTAGGGTATAAGCGTCCTGCGCACCAAGCCATTCTCGTACTTTGTCAGGATCTTTATTGGATGCCTTTATGAGTGACGCCCCCCCTGTAAACCCTGCAAAATGAGAGGGGTCGTAGTAGATGTCAGCTAAACAGGCCATTAAGCTAAGAACAGCAGTCACCTGTTTTCATCCACCCTTTTCAGTTTATAATTCTTAGAGTGTTGCGATGATGTAAGTAGTTGGGGTACTAGCGTCGGATCTCTAATGAGCGCCAAACGTTTTGGACTTACAATAAATACTTTTGGAACGTTTATTTTTTGAAATGCCGTGAGAAACTCTCGCCACCCAGATGGCTAGCTGTGTCTTATTGCTATGACCAGATCGTTGACTAATTCCACAATATTGGATCCACGGAGAGGCATATCGTGAATACTCACTTCCCCGTTTTCATCCCAAGAGATACCGCCTCGGCAATAATATGTTCTAGTAAAAGTTAAGCTTTTTTACGTGCCTGTACTGTCTTTCAGAGTTTTATTGAATCGTTCCACGATGCTTGCCTTCACGTCAGGATTATGAGTGGTGTAGTAATGCACGCCTTCTTGATTGAGAAATTTCCGGACTAGACGGGCCGTGAACTCTGTCCCCTTGTCCGTCTGTAAACTTAGAGGTTTACGGACACTTTGTTTGAAAATGTCCCGAAAGACATCTCTCACGATGCCCCCCGTCTTGGATGGAAGCGTCCTCGCCCAGGCCATTTTGCTAAACACGTCGATGACGGTGAGCAAGTACATTTCATCGTCGTTGTATTTTCCGAGACTTTGCATATCGTTGAGATCGTCTTGCCAGATATCGTCAATGTTTGACACCACGTACTTGTTGCGTTGAAACTGTTTTATCGCCTGTTTTTGTAGGGTATAAGCGTCCTGCGCACCAAGCCATTCTCGTACTTTGTCAGGATCTTTATTGGATGCCTTTATGAGTGACGCCCCCCCTGTAAACCCTGCAAAATGAGAGGGGTCGTAGTAGATGTCAGCTAAACAGGCCATTAAGCTAAGAACAGCAGTCACCTGTTTTCATCCACCCTTTTCAGTTTATAATTCTTAGAGTGTTGCGATGATGTAAGTAGTTGGGGTACTAGCGTCGGATCTCTAATGAGCGCCAAACGTTTTGGACTTACAATAAATACTTTTGGAACGTTTATTTTTTGAAATGCCGTGAGAAACTCTCGCCACCCAGATGGCTAGCTGTGTCTTATTGCTATGACCAGATCGTTGACTAATTCCACAATATTGGATCCACGGAGAGGCATATCGTGAATACTCACTTCCCCGTTTTCATCCCAAGAGATACCGCCTCGGCAATAATATGTTCTAGTAAAAGTTAAGCTTTTTTACGTGCCTGTACTGGTACAGTATTGAGTACAGCAGGAATGGGAAGTGCAGACGCTACAGGAGTGGTAGTGGTGGTGGTGATATTTTCAGGCAGTGGAGGGTATTGACTAAAGTGCAGATAGCGCTGTAGCACTTGTTGGTATAAAATCCATTTAGACTTGTCAAGTTTTGAAGCGAGTATTTTTTTTGTTTCCTTGTCCAACTCGGAGACCACTAGATTTGTGGCCGATGACACTTGTCTGTGGTGTTGCTCGTAATGGTGTAAAGTTTCCGGGGACACAAATATAATCATTTTCGTGTGTTCCATTATTTACTTGTTGAATAAGGGACCGAGGACACCGCTGATTAAAGGGGCTAAAAGTAAGGGCAGGAACCCTCCTCCTCCTTTCTGAACAAGTAATCGTCTCTTCTTCTTCCAGCACTCTCCTAGTTTGACCATATTGCGCAACACCTGCTTGTGTGCACGTAACTTTGTCTTCTGCGAATTTTTCAACGGCATCCGCCATTTTAAAGTGTTGTAGGCACACTCGCAAACAGAGTTGATAAGTTTGTCAGCCGTTTTCAGCAAGGCGACACGTTTATGCGGGTTCATGTGATGCATCGCACTTAGCAAACGTGTTTGCTTCATCACTTTGGGACTCATGGAAATGAAATGATCTGTAGTCGGGAAGTATCGAAATATTAAGCACATTAACAAGACCTATGTGAATCTGGAATGAAATTAAAACTTTGAATTAATATTAATGTTTAGTTGACACAGAGTATTTTTAAAAGGAATCTTAATATCTAAAGGTTAATATTGAATAAGGGTTGACCTCTGTGGTCTTGGGGTAATGTGCTCGCCTTATGCCATACCCCAATTTCCTGAAAGGTAGAAAAAAAAATATAAATGATAAATAGTTCTAGAGACTGTCTGAGTTTTTTTCATAGCAACATAACCCCCTAAATGCTGGAGGCTAGGAAAAATTATAAATATTAAACACCTCTAGAAGCTCTCTGGAGTGCTTTATATGGTAACACAGCCTCCTAATTTGTACTTGTACCTTAATTTTGATATTGGTTGAATCATAAATAAAGCCATATATATCTTTTTCATAAAATTTTATGGGGG
This sequence comes from Timema californicum, assembly GCA_902141385.1. NCBI lineage: Eukaryota > Metazoa > Arthropoda > Insecta > Phasmatodea > Timematidae > Timema > Timema californicum. The sequence continues at coordinate 121,275 of CABFOW010001196.1, read as the reverse complement.
CTTGAACCCCCAAAACCTCCCTCTGACTACGGCCTTGACAGATCCTGATGGATATAAATCATATAAATCCAATATTCGGGTTGTTGACTCAAGAAAAATATTGGATTAATGAAGGTCAAATTAATAGTAAAGTGTGTGTCCCCTCCTCCAAAGTGGTAAAGTCAGGCACATACTTGGAAACCTCCATCCAATCCCAAAACTGACATCCAATCTCATATATATCCTAGCATTATCCTACCATCAACATATCAGCTTTTTAAAGGTTCTTATATCTTCAGGTTTCCCAAATAAAATATTGTGTACATGCCTGACATCACCCATACGTGCCACATGAACACCACACCTCAACCTGCATGCTTTGATTATACTGAATAATAAACAATTTAAAAACAGTGACACCTGGACGCAAGAATCGAACCTGGGACCCTTGGTTTATTCCACTAAGCAATCCAGGATTCGTACCATGCTAAGGGTCAATATTCCCTCACATTTTAAGGCAGAGTCTGTGATGGACGTGGGAAATCATCGGCCACTATGAGTCATAATTGATACCACAGTCAACCAGTTACTCGGTGGGGGTTGGGGTGGGAGGTTGGCTTTATTGCACTTCCTTTAAAATATCCTTAAATTAAGTATTTAATAAATATGTTGTTGAAAGAACTGTTTCTAGGGTGAGGTTGAGGTTGGGGTTAAATTATTGGATAAGCTTAATTAGGGTGTGTATAACTTAAATTGTTCTACAATCTCTCTCCAAGCAAATGCTCACGCATTGTTTCTAAATTCCACCTTCTTCTGTAGCATTAGCCACCAGCTAAACACTACAAAGGACAAGAAATACAACCGACTTACCCAACTACACCGACTCCACCAGCGGCTGGCTTTACAACACGCTGGCCGGCCCACCTAGACAACCCGCACGAACCAGACAACCGTCCGAACTGTACTGAGAGACACGCCCATTCAAACAGCCGTCCTCCACCCCTGGTCACCGATTGGAAAGAACATCGCCAGTGCCCGGTGTTCCTCAACTGTCGAGAAGGTTGTAGGTTGTTCCCCGCCATATTCTGGTTCTTTCGTTTCCCCCCCTTTTTCCCCTTTCTGTGACCTGTGCTTCAGTGTATAAAAGAGTGCCTGTGCGAATGATGAACTATTCTGGGACTGGCTCTGGTTATAGCTAGTACAAACTAAGGCGAGGATAATAACAATGTAAGCCAAAATTCCTTTTCGGCGTAATCTTATATGTTTTCAAAATTCTCTTTCGGCAGTTAGGAACCATTTTCTTATATGGTTTGACTTAGAACTTGGAAATTTCATTATGGAACTTTTCACTTGCGTATGTGTCAAAGATAAATGGACTTAAAGTTTAGAACTTTAACTAAAGATAAAATATCTAATGGTAATGTTTATATTTCTTTTTCACTTGTATTTATTTCGAAGAATAACTAACTTTAAACTTTAATCTTTGTATATGTGTCATAGATTATTGAAATTAAAACTTAGGACTTTGACTAAAGTTAAAATATCTAATGGAAATGTTTATATTTCTTTTTCACTTGTATTTATTTCGAAGAATAACTAACTTTAAACTTTAATCTTTGTATATGTGTCAGAGATTATTGGAATTAAAACTTAGGACTTTGACTAAAGTTGAAATATCTAATGGTATTGTTTATATTTCTTTTGCTCGAAGAACTTTAACTTTAAACCTTTTACACTCACAATATGTGTTAAAGATCAATAGACTTAAAACTTGGGAATTTTACTAAAATAAACAGAGTGTGTTTAATTATTCTTTAATGGTATTTAATAAACTACATAGTACGATGAATTTTGTTCTTAATCCCTTTTTACATTCATCCTTAGGCATCACATGGTAATCATAGTTTGTAAGATGATCTTTTCTGAGACATAGTTACGTGTTGGTTAAATGGTATTTGTTGTCGGGGTTGGCCGTGGGGACGAGCCCGCAATAGTTCTTTATTGCGTGGGTATTGCTGTATTGCTAATGTTTATCTCAGTTTTTCTGCAATTTTTAATATACCTAGCACACTCTTTCAATTTGCATATTGTTATTATTAATTTCTTTTGTATTCAAACCATCAAAGTTAGGCGTTAGGGTAAAAATATGGTTCACTTCATCACTAACATATTACCGTAATTAAAATTCTTATAGCCCGGAAGTATAGTAGGACGTGGTAACAAAACTGTATTCCCTTAAAGGAAAAAAAGGTATCACTGCTTAAATTGGGATCTTACAATTCCTGAATAATGATTATTATTGTCTCGGAAACTGGGTGTTGTGTTGGTTTTAGAGTTAAGTAGGTTTGTAAGTCTTATGAGTATGTAATCAAGTTCATTCAAAGAAAACACCTTACTTCCCTTTGTTTTATACCGCGTCTTAATAACCTTTCGGATTATACGTCTGCATTCTTTACAATAATGGGATAGAGGTGAGTAGGGTATAGTTTGAGAAAATGTACTTCCATTTACGTGGAGATATGGTGGGAATCCACGCAAGGAAAACCCATCTTTTATACACCCAACTGGAATTCGGAACGCGATACCTCCTGCTCTGACAGACAATCAGGTTAAACACAAGAGAGGCCATTTTATATTCTTTGCTGCGGATCTGATTCAAATATTTTTTTAGCACAGCGTCTTACTGCCTGTTCGTGTTATACGCTTGAGTACTAATTATACTTATGAGCTAGGGATGAAGAAGGATCAATTTAAAGGAAGTGTATCAGAATTTGCGTGGAGGGAGAGTGGAAATCAATTTATGAAAAAAAACCTCAGTACACCAGACCGGGATTCAAACCCCGATATTCCTGTCTTTGGCATTCTAGTTTAACACTAGAGTGATTTCTTAGACAATGCAACCACCGAAGCAGATCCCGACTCAACTAATGTGTCGTTTGAATATATAAATACATATTAAGACATAATTTAAATATTTGACTACTAAATTCATAGAAAGTATCACAACTTCTTCCTTTACGTAAAACATAAGAGGTGGCCTGCAGTTCATGGTTTCAGAACCATTAATATAATCAAGATTTTAAAGTCAGCCAATACTCCCCTTCCTCCTATACGACCTAAACTTCTTGTTATTCGTATACTATTAGATTGGTTGACTACCGAAACTAGACGATAAATACAACCCTAAGTGGTTATTATGCCTTAGGCGATTTAACATCTCCTGGCAAAGGGAAAAAGAAGAATCTATCACAATTCAATCATTTCACCGCCGAAATTCTCCGTTACCAAGTGCTACCTTGCAAGAGATATAGATAGATCCATTGAGGCGTGAGTCGTAACAAAATCTGATTCCTCCCTTCGATATTGCTACTGATAGTATTACATCGAATCTTAAGATTAGCTTAAAAAAAGTTTTTTTTGGGGGGGAACGGGATTTGAGATGAAGAAAGATTTTTTTTACAACTAAGTGTAGAAATAATTTTTTCCCCACCATGCTTCACTACCCGTGAGTACTTTCCACAATTATTTCCACTAATGGGGTAGAGATAAGGAAGGTAGAATAATACGTTGGTCTATATCTTACTACCCATCTGGCCTATCCACATATTTACACTAGCTTGAAAAGGATGAGGATGGTAGAATAGTACCGTGATCCATTTTTACTACTCGTCTGGGATATCCACATATTTACTAAGAGTCTGCGGGCTCAAATTTTATATTTCGAGTCGATCTCGAGTGAGATTTTCATAAAGTTCCCGAGTATCAAGTAAATCTCGATCTTGGGTTGACTATATACAAATTTAAAATACAATTATATTAATAAAAACTATGATATATTTTTAACTAGTCTTTAAATAGTTAAAAAAATATTCAATCCAGAATAAGTAATAACATTATTTTTCACATAGGCCTATAATGTAATAGTAGCAGATACATTAATTTTGATACAATTCAATATCGTAAAGAGCACGGTCGTTAATTTGGCGATGATCTCTCAGTTATATAAGTTAGAGCATTTATGATTTTTAAGTGGCACACAATACACTTTTTCACTAAGCTGAACTTTAACAACCGTAGAGAGAGATAAGATGCCTGTCTATTTTTTCTTCATCTACTCTTCCTACCCTCCTTCAATCAACAAAGAATTAGCTAAAAAATCCGAATATTCACCGATCCCTAACATTCAAATTAATGTGATAGAGATGAGGAAGGTAGAATAGTACCATGCTCCACGTCTTACTACCCGTTCGGGATATCCACGTCTTACTACCCGTCCGGGATATACTCATATTTACACTAATGTGGTAGAGATGAGGAAGGTAGAATAGTACCGTGCTCCACGTCTTACTGGCCGTCCGGGATATCCACATATATACACTAATGTGGTAGAGATGAGGAAGGTAGAATAGTACCGTGCTCCACGTCTTACTACCCGTCCGGGATATCCACATGTTTACACTAATGAGGTAGAGATGAGGAAGATAGAATAGTACCGTGCTCCACGTCTTACTACCTGTCCGGGATATCTACATATTTACACAAATGTGGTAGAGATGAGGAAGGTATAATAGTACCGTGCTCCACGTCTTACTACCTATCCGGGATATCCACATATTTACACTAATGGGGTAGAGATGAGGAAGGTAGAATAGTACCGTGCTCCACGTCTTACTACCCGTCCGGGATATCCACATGTTTACACTAATGAGGTAGAGATGAGGAAGATAGAATAGTACCGTGCTCCACGTCTTACTACCCGTCCGGGATATCCACATATTTACACTAGTGTGGTGAGGAAGGTAGAATAGTACCGTGCTCCACGTCTTACTATACGTCTGGGATATCCACATATTTACACTAATGTGCTAGTGATGAGGTTGGAATGACTTTTCTCACCACAACCACAGTATTGTAAATATTAAAATTTGCAGATGGGCAGTAAGACATGTAGCACGGTATGATTCTACCTTCCTCAGCCCTATCCTATTATTGTAAGTTTATGGATAGCCTGGACGCGTATTAAAACTTGGAAGAAGAAGAAAAGATCATAGGCCAACTTCAAATACAAATTACTTTATATAATTACACATCATTTATATTTCACTCTACAATATTCAATACATCCTATAAAATATAGTTTTGTTCACGATGAATTTCATATGTTCTTAATGAAATGTTTCAATTGACTGGAAACGGGTGAGGGGGTCCGCGTATAGGCGATTTCCGGAGTTCCTGATTGGATACTGAAACCGTAATCGATGTTTTCAAAATGGAATAATAATTAATCCCTGAGGGTATAAGGCTTTGCTTTTAAAAGTTGTACCAAGGAAATTAACAATCCTAACAAGGTTAAATCATATAATATAGCTTAGAACACTACATACAACAGCATGTAAGCTTGTGCGCGAAACTAATTCAAACTTTCTTCGGTAGCCATGTGGTCTAAGGCGTTACTTTAACAATATACTAGACGGCCAATGGCAGGGAGACCGGGTTTCTCATCTCAGTCAGTTGTATTGATGGTGGTATTTCCTAAATTATGTGTTTCTACTTTATCTTCACGCAAATGCGGGTATATTTCCTATAAATGCAACCTTCCTCTTCCCTAGCTCATTAGCGTAATTAATACACATGCGTTTAACCTGAACTGGTAGTAAGACTTGACGCTATAAAATGACTATTTCAAATGAATAATTTTCTACCTAACCTCCTCGGTGGCGTAGTTAGCTAATGCACTAGTTTCGTGTTTAGCTAGACTGCCGAGGATGGGGAGATCAAGATGTGTATCTCTCTCGGGTAAACTGGGGTGACTTTTACTAAATTGTTTTCCACTCTCCCTCCACGCAAATATGGATCCACTTCCTTTATATTAACCTTCCAAATTCTTATCCCATTAGAATAATTTGTACTTAAGAGTATAACCCAAACGGGTAGTAAGACGCGATGTTAAGTATTATTAATTTTCTACTTCTGTATTGCAGCCATTAGTTGAAGAGATGAATATATTTAGTGAATAAGGTAGCTTAACTTCTAGCTAGTTAAGTCTGGCTCACCAGTGATTGGAAGAACGGGATTTAAATCTCAACCATGCGTATCATAGATGTGTAAATGGATTTCTTCTACCCCTATACACAAATGAGGGTGCTTTTTGTTCTAAACTCTACCTTCCTCTATGCTTCCCTGTGAGTGTAAATGAATGAAAATCATATGGAAGGTTAAAAATACATGGCGGCTAAAATATACATCATGTCTTGCTTTTAAATTTTCTCTCAACCTCTCGGAAAGAGAAGTATTGTGAACACAATTATTTTAAATAAAAATCAAGATTTTGATAAATGTTGACGTTTCATAACCCCCAGAAACATAAATAGTGGTCTTCGAGATGTTTAATTTTTCTCAACCTCTTGAGAAGAGACGTATTGTGTTAGTAAAAAAAAAAAAAAAA
>CABFOW010001196.1:96025-114818 GCA_902141385.1 Timema californicum | reverse complement strand
AAAAAGATTGAAAGCGACATTTTGAGAAATGTTAATTCGTGGAAATGACTTGAAAAGTACTTTATAGAAGCGAAAAGTGTAAATCTACAATTTTGCTAATGTATTCGCAACTGTTTAAGATACGAAATAACTTAGCACTGTTAAGTTGTAATACTATTCAAAATTAAAATATTTTATATGGAATATATTTTTAAAAGACTAATAGTTTCTGGTCTCTCTCTCTCTCTCTCTATATATATATATATATGGCTCTCTTTGACTATTGGCATTGATTTTTACTTTCTTTGGTGGCCAGAGATGTTCCTTTTTTCCTAGTGTTTCAATAACAGTGTATAATATTTCGTTTTAACAAAGCTTACCAGTTTTCAGTAAATGTCTCTATTTTAATATAAAAGAAAAAGAAAGTCAGTGAGCTGCATCACAACATTTATCTTGTCAGTGATTTTCCATGCTAGTATTACCTCAAATTTACTCTTATAATCCCTGCAACATAGTTTGAATCGTCAATACACCTAAAGATACCCAGATCTTCATGGCCGAGAGCTAGTGTTTCAATATCATATGGTAGATATCGCCATTAATGAGAATGTTAGGGCTTAAATACCGGTCGAGATTGATTTTCTCTAAATAGTTTTCTACTCTATCTTCACATAATTATCGGTGCATTTAGTTTAAATTTTAGATCCCTAATCCTGATTCAACTATCGTAAATTTGTAAACAACCTTAACGGATGTTAAGTCTGGGTGAAAAAAAAAACAACTTATGCTAAACGTACACTTTAAGGTGGAATTGAGGGGCATGCGAGAAAAAGCCAGTGTTTTCGCAGTTTTTATGGCAACACATTTTTTTGGCTAAAATAAATAAAATATTGCTTCAGTACAAACACAGGGTTTAATTTTCTTCACATGTTGATATAAAAATTTCCCGAATATCTATTATGAACGTAGAGGAATTAGATGAGATACTTTTTAAATGAAGAAAAAAAAGTTGTCATTAAGTTTCAGGACACACTCGAAAGATATCCAAGAAATTTTGAGGTCGCCATGCGAGGAATATTAAACTATATGTTTGTACTGGAGCAATATTTGATTTATTTTGGTAAAAAAAATGTTTTGCCATAAAAACTGAAAAAAAACTTGCTTTTCCTCGTGTACCCTTCCATCACACCTTAAAAAAACCAGCAAGCCTAAATTAGCCGTATGAGGCTAAATTTAAAGGAATAATAAAAGTTAACTATCATTCTCTTGGTGAGTGAATAGAAATCCATAAATAGATTTGAAATTCAGCCTCTTAACTAATAGTCCACTAACACCTAAGTTTATAAACTCTTTTAGTTCATTACTAAGTTTCCAGAATATAGCTGTGAACTTCTAAACTTAGATATATTTTCAATTTATTTGAGGTATTTATAATGAACTTTCTGAACCGAATGATTATATTATCAGCACATGATAATTTTTATGAGCGAGACCCAAAGAGCCTAACCATTTTACCAGGAAAGGTATTTTCACTTATAGTCTAGGGTTCTCTTACATACCACAACTGACACGGGACCAAGGGATTAACTTCTTCTCCAAAGGAAGTTGTGCTACGGATTCCTATCACAAAAAAATTCAATTGGCCCTGGCTGTGTTTGAACACACGGACCTGAGGGGAGTACTTTACCCCAATACCATGTTGTATGAAGAGATTGGAAATAAGTAATGCAAATCTGAAAGAAAAAAAATGTAATATCACTTTATGTAGTACGCCTCTGGGAGACCACTCATCAAAGTTTCATCAAAATCTACGAGTGTCGGGTTAAAGTCTCGTTTTAAACGAAATTGGTACGAAGTTGAAATATCTAACGACAGGCCAAAAAGAAAAGTCATTTATTTGTGCTATGAATTTAAAAATAAAACAACCAATATTTATATTTTTTATTTTGAATGGCATGCTAAAAGTAATTTTATTTAATTTATAATTTGCTAAGTAACACTTTATAAACAGGTTTATTTCATCACATGGTTTAAGTTGGGGGGTTGAATGGGGACGTGGGTATATTTAAATATGTTTGTGTCTTAAGAAAAATAGATAAGATAAATAAAAACTAGCGTTGGTAGAAATTTTAAGCATAATTTTCTACGAATAGTAATTTCAACAGTTCTTAAATTTATGTCCTTCATTAGTGTCATGAAATTGGAACAGGATCTTTTCTCTAATTGTTTTCTGTTAAAATGATCTTATATCCTTGAAAACTATTCAAGAACTGACAATAGTTAGAAAATTAAACTAATCGTTTCTTTTGAAGCAATGTTTTATTTATTCTGATGAATTAAATATATAAGATATTAAATCTATCATGATATGCGCATTAGTACAGTTGTCATTGTACTATTGACAGCAAAAGGGCAAGGCCCTAACCGGCCAATAATTTCAGGGGGGGGGTGGGGCACATCCCCCAATTGCCAGAAGCTAGAAAAAATTATAATTGATAAACGGTTCTAGAAACTATCTGAAGTGTTTTTATGGCAACATAATCTCCTAACTGCCGAGGACTAGGAAAAATTATGGATGTTAAACACCTTTAGAAGCTCTCTAAAGTGCTTTTATGGCAACATAGACCCCTAACTGCGGGAGGCTGGCAAATATTCTAAGTATTAAACAACTCTAGAAGATCTCTAAAGCGTTTTTTATGGTAACATAACTCCTTAACTACTGAAGGCTAGGAAAAATTATAAATATTTAAACAACTCTGGAAAGTATCTTAAGTGTTTTTTATGGTAAACGTAACCTCCTAACTGCTGAATGCTAGGACAAATTCTAAATATATATTACACACCTCTAGAAGCTATCTGGAGTGTTTCTTTTGGTAACATAAACCCTTAACAGCCGAATGTTAAAACAAAATTATAAATATTAAAACCTCTAGAAGCTCTCTGAAGTGTTTTTTTTATGGTAACACAACTCCCTAATTTGTACTTGTACCTTAATTTTTTTGGTATTGTTTGAAACGTAAATAATGCCATATACATTTTGCTTATTCAAACTTCGGGGAGGTTTGAACACCCTTCTTCCCCCCTAGACAGCCAACTACCCAGTTGATTGTGAGTAGTAAGGGGGCTGATTTATCCAGTCTCTGGCAATGAACCAACTGTGTATTACTGTATGGTGACGTCACGGAATGCATTTCAAGGGTATGGTGATATTGGTAGTGACGTTTCAATGCCGTATATCACTCTGAGCCAGCAACAGTAAGTATGACGTATGAGGGGATGTGTGTAATTAAAATATTGGTATGGTAGTCCGTATCTGTGACGTAAGAAATTGACGTCAATAGTAATGGGTGTGTGACGTCACCATCACATTGACACCTCACTATAGTATTTTTATAGTAGGTTCGCTTAGATAAGGAGGCTTTATCTGTGAAAGGAAGATAAGGGAAGACACATTATAGTTGCTGTTTTTATTGTATGTTCGTTAAAATAAGACGCCATTGTGATTGAAATAAACTTACTATATTATTTTTATAGTAGGATCGTTTAAATAAGGCGGTTCTATCTGTGCAAAGAAGATCAGGGAGGACACATTATAGTTGTTGTTATTATTGTATGCTCGTTAAAATAAGACGGTTTTGTGATTGAAATAAACTCACTATAGTATTTTAATAGTAGGTTCGCTTAAATAAGGCGGCTTTATCTGTGCAAAGAAGATAAGGGGGGACACATTATAGTTGCTGTATTTATTGTATGTTCATTAAAATAAGATGGTTTTGTGATTGAAATAAGCTCACTATAGTATTTTTATAGTAGGTTCACTGAAATAGGGTGGCTTTATCTGTGCAAAGAAGATAAGGGCGGACACATTATAGTTGCTGTTTATATAGTATTCTCGCTAAAATAAGACAATTTTTTGTTTGAAATTAAATAGTATTTTTATAGGAGGTTCGCTGAAATAAAGCGTCTTTGTTTATGCAATTCGAGATAAAACACTATTGATTTTTTTTATAGTATGTTCACTGAAATAATGCGGCTTTGTATTTGCCACCCCCTCTTCTATTACATGGTGTTTATTTCCAAACGTTGTCTCAATGACCTTGAAAGAAAATCAATACAAGACAAAAAAAAATGGATAACTGTCTTAGGATTTAATAAAAGGTTTTCACGTTTAGAAAAACTTAATATTAAAATGAGTAAACAATATATTATTATTATGTGGCACCACGTCTTACTACCCGTTCGTGTTATTCGGACTTACGCTAATGGATTAGAAATTGGGAAGGGTGAATTAGATGAAGTGAACCCACATTTGCGTGGAGGGAGAGTGAAAAACCATTTAGGAAAAAACACCCCCAGTTCACCCGACCGAGATTCGAACCTCGATCTCCCCGTCCTCAGCAGTAGAGCTCAACACGACTAGCACGTTAGCCAACTACGCCACCGAGGCGGGTAGTAAGCAATATAGATGTGCGTATTACCACCCGAGTTCAGGATATCAATTTATTATCACAATTATATTGGGATAACTTAGAAGAAATGTACCAGAAATTACTTAGAGGACATGTGAGGATTTTTTTTTTTTGTAAAAGCCCCTTTAGTACACTCAAACGGAAATCAAAACTGTACTTCCCCATCGATATAAAAATCAGTAGGACAACCGCCTTTGTGTGGTGACCCAGAGTTTATCCAATCAGCCGCCTCGATACATCTACCTTAATATACTATAATATAAGTCAGTAATATTCAATATGGGGTTCGCCAAGATATATTTAGGGGGCACGTAAAAATGTATATACAGGGTGTTTTAGTGGTGATAATTCAAAATTTGAGGGCTAGTGTTGGACAACAATGTTGAAGAAAAATGAGATATGGAATGCTGGCCCAGAAATGTTTCAGTCAAAAGTTTTAGGTGAAAAACGCGCTTATTATTTAATATATTATTTTGTATGTAACTTATTTAATTTATTTTACATGTAGAGTATAAAATAGTTTTATATTACATTATGAACCAAAAACTTTGGGGTAAAAATTTGAAGAAAAAATATATCTGGGTGTAGGCTAGCAAAAAATAAGAATAACATTAGTCAACCTGAGTGGTATTGGAATAAAGTGCTCACATCAGGGCCCAAAGTTCATGGATTCAACCCAGCCGAATTCAAAAGATTTTTCTTGAGAGATAAAAATCAGTAGCACAACTTACTTCGAATGGGGAAGTAAAGACGTATGTCACATGTTGATTGTGTACATGTAAAATAACTCTGGAAGGTATGTTAGAATACCTTTCCCGGTAAAAATTGTAAGTCCCTTTCGCTCTAGCTCATAGAAATTCTCGTGCTCTGATTGAATAAGTCGGTTCAGAAAATGCACGTTAAATACCTCAAATAAGCTCATTTAAAAATATCCATTGATTTAATGTAATCCGCCTCAATACGTCGACTGTAGTATATTCTTACTTACAGTCTAATATGTTTATCGAAAGGCCGCATTGTATACAGTCAGTAGGTCCTTAATGTATCTTTCTGTCACTCTCTTTGGTTCGTGGTAACTTTATCACTCTTACACAAGGCGGCCTTGCAAACAACATTCCGGCACAAGGCACCGACCACCTTTAACCAATACCAAACCAAGGTGCGCAGTCCAAACTTCACAGGAAGGACCTTATCTGGCAGCTAGATAACTTACTAGATCTACTCTCACTTATGGATACGTCAAACCATGTGACCTGCAGACGTTACCTTTGATAGATATTTTCAATACCTATAAAATAACACCGATAGTTTTAGTAAAATGTTACCAATGTTGTTCACAATTTGTATTTTTCGAAAAAAGGTCCTTCTTATGAAAACTGAACTGTAGTCAAATCTTTGGCTAGCTCAACCTTGAGCCTTAGAAACAATCTCATCAAGAATACGATCTCTTTTTAATTCATAGTGTATTTAACTTGCTCATTTATGAAAACATGCTGAACTTAGAAACTAACTTAACCTAGGACAGCACGTCTAAAACTACACATCCAGCACTAGCTCCTAAATATTTACTGATTGGATGCCAAGACTTACAAACAAGCTCAATCTAGGACAATACTTCCAATACTACACACCCAGCCTTAGCTCCTAGATATTTACTAATTGGATAGCAGGACTTACAAACTAGCTTAACCTATGACAGTACATCTAATACTACACACTCAGCCCTAGCTAATAGATATTTACTAATTTGATAGCAGGACTTACTAACTAGCTTAACCTAGGACAGTACGTCTAACACTACACACCCAGCCTTAGCTCCTAGATATTTACTAATTTGATAGCAGGACCTACCAACTAGCTTAACCTAGCACAGTACGTCTAACACTACACACCCAGCTCCTAGATGTTTACTAATTGTATAGCAGGATTTACAAACTAACTTAACCTAAGACAGTACGACTAATACTACACACTCAGCCCTAGCTAATAGATATTTACTAATTTGATACCAGGACTTACAAACTAACTTAACCTAAGACAATACGTCTAATACTACACACCCAGACCTAGCTCCTTGATATTTACTAATTGTATAGTAGGACTTACAAACTAACTTAACCTAGGACAGTAGTCTAATACTACACACTCAGCACTAGCTCCTAGATATTTACTAATTGGATAACAGGACCGACAATTTTTCAAATAGTGTCTTCCTTAGAAGCACCCGGACCCCTTAGCCATGGTCACATAAATAAAAGTACTAACTTCTAGTTTAACAGAAGATACATCTACTGACGCGGTAGCAGAATGATCTGAGGCGTCATTCTAGCCATTGACTGAACTGCTGATGACGGGGAGATAAGATTTCGAACCCTGGTGATGTGTACTGAGGGTAACTTTTTCTAATACGATTCGACATTCTCCCTCCAACCAAATGCAGGTACACTTTCCATAAACTCCATCTAACACATCCATAACCCATTAGATTAATTAGTGTATAGGTGCATAAACGAAACAGGAAGTAGGTGACCTGGTGGTCTAGGGTGTCAGATTTCTGTGCTAGGGCTCCGGGGTTCAATCCTCGGTCTTGGCACAGATTTATTCTGATTACCAAACCCTTCCTTCACCTATGACAAGACGTGTATTAATCACAACTCGTGAATGTGGGGAATGCCAGGCCTCAACCGTGGTTTGGATCCCACGTTAAACTGTAGATCTTCCATTTCATCTCACAATCAGCCTACCATTACACATTAGCGCAAGTCCGTACAACCCGAACGGGTAGTAAGACGCAGTGCTAATAATAATAGTAATAAGTAGTAACAATGAATGACTACTGTCTTAGGTTAAGTTAGTTTGTAAATCCTGCTATACAATTAGTAAACATCTAGGAGCTGGGTGTGTAGTGTTAGACGTACTGTGCTAGGTTAAGCTAGTTGGTAAGTCCTGCTATCAAATTAGTAAATATCTAGGAGCTAAGGCTGGGTGTGTAGTGTTAGACGTACTGTCCTAGGTTAAGCTAGTTAGTAAGTCCTGCTATCAAATTAGTAAATATCTATTAGCTAGGGCTGAGTGTGTAGTATTAGATGTACTGTCATAGGTTAAGCTAGTTTGTAAGTCCTGCTATCCAATTAGTAAATATCTAGGAGCTAAGGCTGGGTGTGTAGTATTGGAAGTATTGTCCTAGATTGAGCTTGTTTGTAAGTCTTGGCATCCAATCAGTAAATATTTAGGAGCTAGTGCTGGATGTGTAGTTTTAGACGTGCTGTCCTAGGTTAAGTTAGTTTCTAAGTTCAGCATGTTTTCATAAATGAGCAAGTTAAATACACTATGAATTAAAAAGAGATCGTATTCTTGATGAGATTGTTTCTAAGGCTCAAGGTTGAGCTAGCCAAAGATTTGACTACAGTTCAGTTTTCATAAGAAGGACCTTTTTTCGAAAAATACAAATTGTGAACAACATTGGTAACATTTTACTAAAACTATCGGTGTTATTTTATAGGTATTGAAAATATCTATCAAAGGTAACGTCTGCAGGTCACATGGTTTGACGTATCCATAAGTGAGAGTAGATCTAGTAAGTTATCTAGCTGCCAGATAAGGTCCTTCCTGTGAAGTTTGGACTGCGCACCTTGGTTTGGTATTGGTTAAAGGTGGTCGGTGCCTTGTGCCGGAATGTTGTTTGCAAGGCCGCCTTGTGTAAGAGTGATAAAGTTACCACGAACCAAAGAGAGTGACAGAAAGATACATTAAGGACCTACTGACTGTATACAATGCGGCCTTTCGATAAACATATTAGACTGTAAGTAAGAATATACTACAGTCGACGTATTGAGGCGGATTACATTAAATCAATGGATATTTTTAAATGAGCTTATTTGAGGTATTTAACGTGCATTTTCTGAACCGACTTATTCAATCAGAGCACGAGAATTTCTATGAGCTAGAGCGAAAGGGACTTACAATTTTTACCGGGAAAGGTATTCTAACATACCTTCCAGAGTTATTTTACATGTACACAATCAACATGTGACATACGTCTTTACTTCCCCATTCGAAGTAAGTTGTGCTACTGATTTTTATCTCTCAAGAAAAATCTTTTGAATTCGGCTGGGTTTGAATCCATGAACTTTGGGCCCTGATGTGAGCACTTTATTCCAATACCACTCAGGTTGACTAATTTTATTCTTATTTTTTGCTAGCCTACACCCCGATATATTTTTTTTTCAAATTTGTACCCCAAAGTTTTTGGTTCATAATGTAATATAAAACTATTTTATACTCTACATGTAAAATATATTAAATAGGTTACATACAAAATAATATATTAAATAATAAGCGCGTTTTTCACCTAAAACTTTTGACTGAAACATTTCTGGGCCAGCATTCCATATCTCATTTTGCTTCAACATTGTTCTCCAACACTAGCCCTCAAATTTTGAATTATCACCACTAAAACACCCTGTATATACATTTTTACGTGCCCCCTAAATATATCTTGGCGAACCCCATATTGAATATTACTGACTTATATTATAGTGTATTAAGGTAGATGTATCGAGGCGGCTGATTGGATAAACTCTGGGTCACCACACAAAGGCGGTTGTCCAACTGATTTTTATATCGATGGGGAAGTACAGTTTTGATTTCCGTTTGAGTGTACTAAAGGGGCTTTTACAAAAAAAAAAAAAATTCCTCACATGTCCTCTAAGTAATTTCTGGTACATTTCTTCTAAGTTATCCCAATATAATTGTGATAATAAATTGATATCCTGAACTCGGGTGGTAATACGCACATCTATATTGCTTACTACCCGCCTCGGTGGCGTAGTTGGCTAACGCGCTAGTCGTGTTGAGCTCTACTGCTGAGGACGGGGAGATCGAGGTTCGAATCTCGGTCGGGTGAACTGGGGGTGTTTTTTCCTAAATGGTTTTTCACTCTCCCTCCACGCAAATGCGAGTTCACTTCATCTAATTCACCCTTCCCAATTTCTAATCCATTAGCGTAAGTCCGAATAACCCGAACGGGTAGTAAGACGCGGTGCTAAATAATAATAATATATTGTTTACTCATTTTAATATTAAGTTTTTCTAAACGTGAAAACCTTTTATTAAATCCTAAGACAGTTATCCATTTTTTTTGTCTTGTATTGATTTTCTTTCAAGGTCATTGAGACAACGTTTGGAAATAAACACCATGTAATAGAAGAAGGGGTGGCAAATACAAAGCCGCATTATTTCAGTGAACATACTATAAAAAAAGCAATAGTGTGTTATCTCGAATTGCATAAACAAAGACGCTTTATTTCAGCGAACCTCCTATAAAAATACTATTTAATTTCAAACAAAAAATTGTCTTATTTTAGCGAGAATACAATATAAACAGCAACTTTAATGTGTCCGCCCTTATCTTCTTTGCACAGATAAAGCCACCTTATTTCAGTGAACCTACTATAAAAATACTATAATGTGTTTATTTCAATCACAAAACCATCTTATTTTAACGAACATACAATAAAAACAGCAACTATAATGTGTGTCCCCTTATTTCTTTGCACAGTTAAAGCCGCCTTATTTAAGCGAACCTACTATGAAAATACTATTGTGAGTTTATTTCAATCACAAAACCGTCTTATTTTAACAAACATACAATAAAAACAGCAACTATAATGTGTCTTTCCTTATCTTGTTTTCACAGATAAAGCCTCCTTATCCAAGCGAACCTACTATAAAAATACTATAGTTAGTTGTCAATGTGACGGTGATGTCACACACCCATTACTACTGACGTCAATTTATTACGTCACAGATACGGACTACCATACCAATATTTTAATTATACCATCCCCTCATAAGTCATACTTACAGTTGCTGGCTCAGAGCGACATACGGCATTGAAACGTCACTACCAATATCATCATACCCTTGAAATGGATTCCTCGACTTCACCATACAGTCATACACAGTTGGCTCATTGCCAGAGACGGGATAAACCAGCCCCCTTACTATTTTTGTGGCTACGTTGTCCTATAGCTCGTGACATTACTTGATCACTTCTATGTAACTGACGATTTCTACACGTTCATCACAGAATTTGCCTTAAAATATATGAATTAAGGTTGGGCACGTACATATATTCAATGTCTCCATTATAAGCATCCCCTCTCCCCAACCGTTATCAATCCGGGGCCCTCTATAAATGTGGTTAACTCAGTGGTGCACCCAAAGAGAGAATAGACTGAATTTTTTTTAGTAAAAACCTAACGCTTTTTAAATCATATCCATGATGTCAGCTCGGAATCTAGCAAAACTGACCAAGCATATGCAGCATGCTGGCAAAGATAGTGCCAACTTTTGTGGATAGGGGTTGTCATGTGGTCAGCATAACGAGTCCTCTGCCCTTTAGTCTTAGTTTACTATACCAGCACCGCTACTTCTTTATTTCAATAACTCCTCAATTGTCCTCTTGATGTTGAATTGACCCCATTCCTGAACCATTGATTCGGAGGAAGATCTGAAAGTGCCTGGTATCGAACCATGGGACCTCTGGAATAGCAGCCAGTAGCTCTGACCACTATTATACATCATATAGAGCCCAAAATAATTTCCTTACGACTTGATATACTAAAGGTTACGTTATACACAAAATAAATAACTAGAAAAAAGTACAAATTAGCGTAGTTATTCAAGAGGGAACCAATGGCAATTTTTTAAAATCTGGATTTCTTTTGAAAATTATAGCTGAATACGTTTAGTTTGATATACAAAATAGAACTAACTCCATTCTGCACTCTGCTGCCATCTGGAGAGATGAGAACTAACTACCAAACGTATTATCTAGAAGGCTGTTGTGACTTTCAAGAAAGAACCAATTTCAACGTTTTGTGATGTGTTACTTTGAAGTTTGTTAGAAGTTAAAAATCAATATATTAGTTTTGATAGGCAATGCCACTTACATTATTTAAATATTTGCCGACAGTTATTATAAAATTGCCCCAAATTACAGCCTTGATTAAATGCCCACCCCTAAAATAAATCTGTGTGTGCCACTGAGTCAACCAATATCCAATTAGCCACCAATAACTATTAGTTATCTTAAAAAAATCTTGATTATTTATGAGTTAATTCTTTGTATCGGCTCGTATAAAAAACAAGGCTCATTCAATAACTCAACTGGACAGGAAATAGGAATGTAATTAATACTAAAGGCACCATCATTTGCCTAAAAAGAGGACTTTAAACCACAGACTAACATTTAGAGCCAGGGAATCAAGAGATGAGGTTTGAGCCTTGATCTTTTAAATTAGCATAGGTGACCTGGCGGTCTAGGGGTAAGTTGTCGGACTTCTGTATTGGGGGTTCAGGGTTCAATCCTCAGTCCCGGCACAGATTCATCTGATTGTTAAACCCTTCCTTCACCTCTGACAAGGCACCTTGGTGGCGTAGTTGGCTAACGCGCTTGTCGTGTTGAGCTCAACCGCTGAGGACGGGGAGATCGAGGTTCGAATCTCGGTCGTGTGAACTGAGGGTGGTTTTTCCTAAATGGTTTTACACTCTTCCTCCACGCAAATGCGGGTTCACTTCCTCTAATTCAACCTTCCCAATTCTTAATCCATTAGAGTAATTAGTACTTAAAAGCGTATAGGGGACCTGGCGGTCTAGGGGTAAAGTGTCGGACTTCTATGCTGGCGGCCGGGGTTCAATCCTCGGTCCCGGCACATATTTATCTGATTGCCAAACCCTTCCTTCACCTCTGACAATACATCTTGTGAATTTGGGGAATGCCAGGCCTCCACCGTGGTTCAGGTTCCACGTTAAACTGTAGGTCCTCCATTTCATCTCACAATCACCCTACCATTACACATTAGCGTAAGTGCGTATAACCCGAACGGGTAGTAAGACGTGGTGCTAATAATAATAACACCTCTGACAATACGCGTATTAATCACAGTTTGTGAATGTGTGGGAAGCCCGTCTTGCACCGTGGTTCGGATTCCACGTTAAACTGTAGGTTCTCCATTTCATCTCACAATCACCCTACCATTACACATTAGCGTAAGTGCGTATAACTCGAATGGGTAGTAAGCTGCGGTGCTAATAATAATAATAATAATAATAATATTAAGCTAAGACTCACTCGTCCCACTAGAGTGTATTTAAACTGTTACACTATCTTAGGCTATGAAATCTTGCGAACTCTTTGTTTAGAAGTGAATGTGGCACCTTAAACTTTATACGTTTAATTTTGTTCTCGAACATAGAATAAAACGTCCTCTATTTAAAAAAAACCACTCTACTTTAACCATCACTTTTATAGACTTTAAATTGATACTGGCAAGTTTCCTCTAACCCCGTGTTCTCATCTCAAAACAAAGAAACACCGCAGCGCATAGCCATGCCATTATTTTTGTGGGCATATATATTCCCGGAATATCCCTCCCTCCCTCCCTTCTTTCCCTCCTTCTTCATTCAAGTTTTCGGGCAAATTGCACGTTTTACACTCTTTATATTGACACGTTCGAGAGAAATCAATAGGCACCGGAGCTGAAGAGAAAAAAAATACTCCTCGTCTATTCTTTCTCTTCCTCTTATCAAAGTTTCTTTCGAATATTTGGTGCGTTTTTTTTATCGTATGTAAATTAGGTTAGTGTCTGGCTACAAAGTTCTAACGTCAAATTTAGAAGGGAATCAGGTCATTTGTGGTGGTGATATGGCATCACAAGAAATAAAGCCAGGTAGAGGCTTTTGGGATTTTTTTGTTCTTTACAATTGGGAAATATGCTAGGATTAGTTTCATGTATGGTTAACACTGGCTAATCTGGAGTTGACAGTCAGTGCTATTTTTGGTCAAATAAATTAAAAATATATGTTTATAATTCATATTTTGTATATATTAAAATAAACGTGAGAAAAAATTGCACCAAAAAGGTTCAAAACAGGGAGAAACACGCTATGGTATTATGTGAGCGACTTTTTGGCCATTTTGGACCCTCTGCTCTCCTTTGTAATAAAAAAAACCCTCCTAATTCCCACCCCCGGTGTTTCTTATATCATATGAAAACCATTTTAATCTATATTTAATTTAAATTATTAGTGTTACCAACCCCTACCTTCCTAATAATGTGGGCCTAGTATTGTCAGCCTGGGTGCGGCCAAGGATGGGAAAAGTTTCTGGATTGATTCTGATTGTGTAAGTTCATAATTGACGTCACCCCTTGGGTTTTTATGGTTTTTATTTGTACTACTTTGTATATTACAAAACGCGATGTTGATAAGATATATTAGAGGATATAGAAAAACTTAATAGATTTACTTAGAAGCTCGTGACAGAACGAAGTATGCAAAGAATGCTTAACCAATGTCCTGACTAGCCTCTAGGTGATCCCACACGGTTGATAAACCACGGTACCCTTTGATCGATGGTAGCCCTCCAAAACACATTTTGATGATCCGGAGTCTTAGCCCACGTAGCCCCAAAAACGGGCAGAGGGACCCCTAGACTCAATGGTGATTAGTAAGCCCTGTTAGCTGGGATATACTACTGTTTAACCTGGTTCCTGGCCTAGTTTACCGTGAGGAATGCTGACACTCTGTTTATGTTACCAGTGCGTATGTTCTATTTGTTTACAAGCTAATCAAAACCCCTTTTAATAATCGTTTTGTCATTCACAATCCAGAGCACAATACATGTTAAAAAAAACCACTCCTCAATTTAGGTCGTGTCAATTACATAATAAAATATTATTAGTGAACACATTAATTACTATAGCCATAAAAACTCTAATCTACTTTTGATCTGATGACCAATGTCATTGAATCCACGTCTCGACCTTTTTATAATAATGTGTTCATTAGGGGAGGCTGGGTCACTGCACCATTCTTGCCCCTCTATCACTGTCTTACGCAAACATTGTTCTGAAACCCCTTCCCCCTTGTCAGCATAACTAAGCACCTCTAAGTTGCTTACGTAATACTTCAACGCCCCTTAACGCCTTTTTTTTCAGCGCTGCGTCCTACTACTGGTTCAGTTTATACGCCTAACTGATAATTCCGCTAAAAGGTTAGGGATGATAAAGGATGAATTAATAGGAAGTGTACCCGCATTTGCGTTGACACCAATTTTGAAAAAATACCTCAGTACACCCGACCAATATTTGAACCCTGATTTGCCTGTCATTGGCAGTCTAACACGAAAGAGACATCCTAGACCACGCGGCCACGTTTTCAACGCTTTTTCTGCTCCAGAAGCTGATCAGTATATCTACACGTAGGAAGAATGTATCCCCAAAACCCAACTGTCTGTCTTTAAGAATGTGTTGGTGCTGCTCACTGTACCATTCAGGATAGTTTGAGCAGTAGGTCTATACATACGAAGAATGTTTCCTCAACAACCCAACTGTCTGTCCTGGGAAGAAGCACTGGAGTGGAAGGCGCTGATTGCAAGGCTACGGCTGATTACTCGCCAACCTTTCCTCTCTTACTCTGCTTCGTTCTCCCCAAAACCTACCCTGTTTCTTCATGCCTCACCGCCTGACTTCCCTCCCACCCCCCTAACCCACCTTTAACACATACCAAAGTCAAGTTTTATCACGTGAAATAAACCTGATGCTGGAAGGGATGGAAAAGTGGTTGTGCAAATAACACCGAAAATAGCAGAGATAGATTGGATCATTTTTAAATTTACGTAATCTATAAAATGAATAGTGCAAGTTAGACCAATCTGGAATAAACATTACTATATTATTCTTGTTGCTATTATTATTATTATTATTATTTGTTCTGTCTTACGATAGGTCCATTCCTTTTGTCAGTGAACTTCGACCGCCAATGCGACCTGTCCTCTGCCTCCTCCTTCAACTCCCAGAACTTTCTTAATTTCTTCAAGTAGTCTAGTATTTTAATTCTACTTATTCCTAAGCTCCTCTTTCCCTTTTCTATATATTGACTAAACAAACATCAAAATATATATTTTTTAAGACCTTGTACAGAGATGTACTGAGCTGCCAGGACACCATGCGTGAGCCACTTTGATTTGAGCTGCATCAATTACTTTAAAATAAATATATTCATTGAATTTTAGATTACTTTTTATTAAATTATAATCAAAAGTTCTAGTGAGTGATTCTGAGGTGTCCAGAATACATCATTTGTGAACATAAATGATGGCATTAAATTTAAAACCATCCCATTTGTTGTGTCTTGGATTTGTTTGTAAACAGATATAAACTCATCTACATCTGTTTAGTGATCTATACAAGTATCGAGTGAAGGATCATTTAACAAACTTTAATACATAAATAGAGACACCCAGCTGATGTCTACATTTTTAGAAGCATTTTCGTTTGATCGTGTTCGGTTTGTTTTTATCGTATGGCATAGGCCTATATGACCGGAGGTACATAACATCCAGTTCGGTCGCCTTAGATGTATACTTCTAGACGCTCTGTTGGAACAGAACGTTGCTCAGGGTACACCATAGGGGGTTGTCTACACGTCGTACCCGCAATAAGATGATGGTTATTATGAAGGTGTGGAGCCGGGGTGAGTCTTAAACTAACATAAGACTAATTAACCAAACCCTGGTGATTGTTGGGATAATTCCCCTCTCAGGAAAAATACCGTAGGTACCAGCCGACCTGGAATGAACCCGGGAACCCTAGCTACAGTGATGGATATTAATTTATAATTTAACTAACAAAAGGAATAGACTTTCCGTAAGACAGAACACCTAATATTAAAAAAGGTCCATCATATTTGTGGTCCTGGAGCTTCTTGGAATCTGCCAATCCACCCCTGACCTTGTAGATTCATCTTTTCCCAATTGATATTGAAATTTTCACTTCTGTGATGTAACACTATATAAATGTGAGCAAAAAAAAGTATAGAGAAAAAATCTAATTAGTATTACAGTCTATACAGGCCTAAAACATTGACATTTTTTCTCTTTTTACAATATTTAATATATTATTACTATTAGATAATTAAGAAGAGAACAAATCAATTATTACCAGGATTTATAAATGTTTATTATTTTAAATAATTTTACAACTAAAACCAATCTCACTAAAATCACAAGAGAAACATAGATAAGTAAATATTGACCATGTTTTTTGTTTACATAATAATTATGTTCTACGATAATAATATTGACACATTATCCTTTGTGGTGTGTGAAATCTTTTCCTAAAGAAGTTACATTGTTTCATTGATAAATATTATTCTAAATTTAAACTTATTTACGCATGAAATATAGGTTATGTTAGGTTGGGTAAAAACTTATAATTATATATTTAATAATGGAAGGAAAAGGTCATTGAGACAACGTTTGGAAATAAACACCATGTAATAGAAGAGGGGGTGGCAAATACAAAGCCGCATTATTTCATTGAACATACTATAAAAAAATCAATAGTGTGTTATCTCGAATTGCATAAACAAAGACGCTTTATTTCAGCGAACCTCCTATAAAAATACTATTTAATTTCAAACAAAAAATTGTCTTATTTTAGCGAGAATACAATATAAACAGCAACTATAATGTGTCCGACCTTATCTTCTATTGAAATTTAGTTTTTTTTTAACACGTATGTACATATTTAAAATATTAATTTGGACTTTATGTTTGTGACGTCATCTAACGGTAGTGACCATTGTTGTTGGTTTCCGGTTTAGTTCTGATGGATTCTTTAATAAGGTTATATTGTGTAGTTTCATTTATAGATGTTCAAGATTTATTCACACAAGATTAATATCTAATTGTGTCTTAATTAAAAGAGCTAGATTTTTTTTATGAAAAATGGTGAAATATGATCATTGTAGAATCTTACTGAGCGTTTGTAAAAACGATAATTCTTTGAGATATAATTATTTAGGTGTTCCAAGTGTTCTAAAAAAAACGCAGATCCATGTCCCCTTTCTTATGTCTCGTATTAATCGAATTGCCGTATAGATATGTTTGTAAAATTAATAATAGAATATATAAATATAAATAAATCTTTATAGGCCTTTGATGAAGGATACCATTCCCAAAATATTATTTATAAATCAAAAAATGAAAATATCTTTCCGGCAATAATTGGTACGCCATTTTACTCTTGCTTATAGAAAGTCAGTGTGGAAGGCAACGGGTTGCAACCACACTTCCTGAACTCTTTTAGTACATGGAAAACCCACCAGATGGTGCAAGCAACACTAGCCAGATGAAAAGATTAGTGTATGCCCAGCTCAAGGTATATATATCATATCATATCAAACCAATCTTTAAATTGTTAAAAGACTTCAATTGTTGCAAGCTACGATAATTTCAAGAAAATGACTTGACATTTAAATGGCATGTGACAGACAGGTACACGAAAAAATATTCCCCAAATTTAGTTTGTTATTTGAGGATTTTTTGAAGATTTTGGAATTTTTTAGTTCCTATCAAATATTCAGGTAAATAATGGTACTTATAAAGGAATGAAATAGTTCTTATGGTCTACTATGATAAATTATTCATATTTTAATATGTAAAGTAGTATAGTCATATGCCATTGTTTTATTAATTATGTATAAAGATATTCAGCTCGGGGAAAAATCTTGACAGGAAGATTATGTTGAATCATATTTTTATTTCCAGACACTTTATATTTAAGAATATTCTTGATGTAAATGTAAAAAGTAGGTTTTGCATCTCTGTTTTTAGACCATACTTTCGACATATTACATATTTAAATTGCGTAGTTAATCAATTAAATACAAATTGTCATTAAGGTATGTGCGCGTAAATAGACTAATGAGGATCACACTAATCAGTGGACTAAAATTTAGTCAGGTTTGTAAAAGCAGTATTTTCATGAGTTAATTGCAAGCTGA
The DNA here is from genome assembly GCA_902141385.1 of Timema californicum. Classification (NCBI taxonomy): domain Eukaryota; kingdom Metazoa; phylum Arthropoda; class Insecta; order Phasmatodea; family Timematidae; genus Timema; species Timema californicum. The sequence continues at coordinate 96,516 of CABFOW010001196.1, read as the reverse complement.
TCTTGTATCAAGGTCAGTCAATGAGTACTAAACTCATTAGTTAATCTTTCATTAACATTCTAAACACACAGCCATCCCTCGATAAAACATCATCTTGGCTCAAGGATATGTGTTAGGGATAAAAAAAAAAAAGGCATATCTTGTAACAAAGCCAAATCCAATTCATTCACGACCTAAGTTCACCTGGATGACAGCTCGAAATGTTACTAGAAGTAATCCCTAATATATCACTACGCCAACAGCTGACATCTATCACTTTCGATGACTGTAATGAAAACAGATGGTAATATATTAATGTGATAGTTAACCACAGTAATTTAGGCCAATATTATTTATATATTTATTTGAGGTCAGACACAAATTTTATTTATAGTTTTATTCCACTTAAAGAAATATTCACACCACTTTCACAAATACTTCTAATGAACATAGCTTCAAAATGGTGACGGACGAATTTAAACCATATGATTGAACATAACGGTAAACAAGTT
>CABFOW010001196.1:81018-94856 GCA_902141385.1 Timema californicum | reverse complement strand
TATATATATAGTTATTTGATTTTCATCCTTCATCCTATGACCAAATAACACTATATATATATATATATAGTGTTATTTGGTCATAGGATGAAGGATGAAAATCAAATAACTATATATATATATAACTATAATATATATAACTATATATATAATAACTATATATATAAAACTATATATATCTATAATATATATAACTATATATATAAAATAACTATATATATAACTATATATATATAACTATAATATATATAACTATATATATATATATATATAGTGTTATTTGGTCATAGGATGAAGGATGAAAATCAAATAACTATATATATAGTTATTTGGTCATAGGATGAAAGAGAAAAATCAAGATGTACATATTACTTACTCTATGGAAATAGGAACTCAAGACCATTGCTGCACTTAAAAAAGTACGCCAACTATCCATGTATTGAGCTAGTTCTATCCAGTCTATCTCATTACAACCTATCCCTATTTAACTAATCATTATGTAACCTCTTCCACTCCCTATTAGCCCTATTCTTTTTTAGACCAAATATCTGCCTGAACACTTTATTTCCAAAAACCCTATTTTTTTTCCTTCATGTAAGATAAGAGACCACATTTCTTAACCATACAACACACCAAATCAGATAATAATTTTGTAGATGTTATTAAAAATTGGTATTTAAATCTTCTGTGATATAAGTGACTAACAACATGAAAATATTAATTAATTATAAATAATTAAGATATCCTGTGTTATAGCACTATAAGCCTCACTCCATTCTAGAAGCAATGTTTCAAATACAATTTTACATTGAGAGGTATAATTCATCTGTATTCTCATTTTATAAAGCTTGCCATGTTGAAACTACTATACAGCCAACCTAAGTACTCAGTTCACGACACCTATAAGATAACCAACATTTACTTATAGGTAAAAAAAAAAGAACGTTGTGATATAATCAACAGGCTGACCTATGGCTTTTACGAGAGCTATCAATGAAATCCAGAGCCACACTCATGTCTTCCACCTCCATCCTCACTCAATCAAAGCCCCCTTCACCACAAGAACCTTGCCGGAATGTCCGGTAAATAATCAATGTTCTTCAAAGAGAAATGGGATCTTGAGTGAAAAGGAAAGAAAATCAATCGATGTGGGAGGGGATTCGCAATTGACTTTGACCACGATCAAGAGATACGAGAAGTTGTTATGATTTTTGAAGAAGAAAATAAAAGCTAGACTTTACTGAGAAATAGTTTCTTTAAAATATCATATTTCAAGAAAACCTCAAAGAATACAATTATTAAGTTGAAAATTAGTAATATATTTAAGAGAAAAGCCCAAATTTTATTTCGTGTGTAAGTTGAGAGTTAGGATAGTATAATCAATTTAAAAAAATATATGTATATAATTTTATTAACTATGAATATTTGTTAGTTAATCTTTCAAAACTTTGAGGCGGAGTATTCCATGGGGTAATTATCAACGAATTTCCAGTGATTAATATCTCCGTTTAGTGTATTGGCTGAAGTTTTCAATTTTGGATTTTAACTTTGTTTTTCTAATAATTTTTTAGCACGTCTTACTACCCGTTCGATTTGTACACCTATGTGCTAATTACACTAATGGGTTAGGAATTAGGAAGATTTAATTGATAGGAAATGCACCCACATTTGGGTGGAGGGAGAGCTGAACATCACTTAGGAAAAACCCCCATCAGTGGACTCAACCGGGATTAAACCCACATTTCCTTGTTTTCGGTTATCTAGTTCAGCATGAGAGTAGCGGATTAGACCACGCGGCCACCGAAGAGGGTTTCTAATTATTATTTCTATGATAGTGTAACTGTATTTCCTTTAATACATCTAATCATATTTACACTTAATAATGAATAGTTAATAACCTTTGTCTCAATTGTATATCTTCAAAAATTTAAACAATTTTATGATGTTTTTTTAAATTTTTTGAACCCAATTTTTTTCTGAGAGACACGCGTTTCACAATGCCCAATAATTGAATTTTAGCCTACGTTTTTGAAAAAAAGTTTTGTTTCCTTTTTTATTTGTCTTACAGAAAGAATTCTGAATACATTAAAATTCATACTATCAAAACAATTCCTTTTAAAAGTGTGTAGAAATGAGAAAATTACTATACATGAAGCTATTAATATTCACCCTTAGATTTAATATAAAGTGTAAAGACTTTTAATCTGTCTTAGTGTATCTAAGTAATCTTTAATTATAAACGATCTATGCACCAAACGCTATCCTAAAGGTGCTGTGAGATATGGTCATTGAAAATAATGCACCCAATTAATCTAATAGGTTTCGTTACAATTTATATATATATATATATATAAATGAATAACGCAACTAATCTATATAACTCGTTTTACTTTCCTTCCTCTGACTATATGTATCTATCAATTTCATCTAGGAAGCATAATTATATAGAAATAGTAGTGCATATTGGTATAAAAACAAATTACTAGTTTTCACATATCTTTTTTAGACGTTTTAATTTATGGGTTACTAACGGATTTATCTATAGTTAGGAATAAAGAAATTGATTTTAAAGTTGTTGCATTCTCATTAGTGTGTAGAGAGAATGGAGAAAATACCATGATAAACCAAATTTTAACACCCCTTAATACACCTTGAAAATATTTATTTCCCTTCCTTCACCTCTGACAAGACATCTTGTGAATGTGAGGAATGCCAGGCCTCCACCGTGGTTCGGATTCCACGTTAAGCTGTAGGTCCTTCATTTCATCTCACAATCACCCTACCATTACACATTAGCGTAAGTGCGTATAGCCCGAACGGGTAGTAAGACGTGGTGCTAATAATAATAATAATAATAATAATAATAATAATAATAATAATAATAATAATATTTATTTGATGATGTGGTTCTCAAAGGTTGTTCCACGATGATATACAGAAAAGATAGAAAATATTCTACAAGTATGACGAAAAAATATATAGTGTTTTGGTTAATATAGTAATGAATGTATTACTTGAATTGGTAGTAAGACACGGTGCTTAAAAATATATATATTAATGTAGTGTTTCTATTGTAAGTTTTTAGCATCAAATTATATTTTTGGTTTATATAAACTGAATCCTTTACTAAAAACGCACTATACAAGTACTACTACTAGCTCGGCCTAGGCATGCGAGTAGTTGGCAACTAACAAACCAGAGGCATGTGTATCGTGCGCTTGCTAGTAGCTTACATGCTTTCTATCGGCCTGCCAGTGAATCACAAGTTGTTCTATTTCTTGTGCTAGTGGCACACTGGGAAAGGTGGTTGGGGGGCGAAGGGGGTTAGCAGCGTGCGAGGGGCTGGCATGTCCAAACATGCTCTACTGGTGCGTCAGTATAAGTAAGGACTGGTTCCCACGAGCGACTTGCGTCTATTTGGACGCAACTCTCGGCCACAGTCGGTTTGAAGCCATGCTCGTGATAATTACACTCCGGGAACAAAAAAAAGGTAAACTTATCTTTGCTGTACAAACCCTAATACACTGACATGAATTTATAAATAATCTTTATGATATCTGTAACAATAATGTAAGGGCATTTTGACTAACATTGGATCTCTACTCATTATTTTATAAGTGAACAGCGGTCGTGACATTTTCAAGTATTATATGAATTGTTATTGTGAAAATAAATGGTTGGTAGTAATGTATCTAGTTTTAATGCAATTTTACTATAATTTCCAGATTATCTGGATAATCCAGATTACATATGGTCCTAGTTAGTCCTTATAAACGAAGTTCCACTGTATATAGAAAATATTTTTTCCCAATATATAAAAATAATTTAAAAAAAATTGAGATATAACTTGCCAAGTTGCTTCAGCATTATGGCTTCCATTTCATCAGAATTTGGATATATCATCTTGCACATCTCCATCTGTGCTGCTTGTTTTTTTAAATTTCAGTTATGGTATTCTTCTAGGGACAGCTACCAAATGACAAGTCTACCCCTCACCTCATTGATAAAAAGTTCTCTGTCTATTTCAACCTCCATTCTGACTGTACACTGATTACCGCCACAATGATGCATGCAGTTCTTGTGCACGGCTCTATGTCTTCACAGGGACTGACAGAACACGCTGAGTGGTAGCGTCACCACCGCGTTTTGCAGAAACCCGCGTCACTAGTTTTGACGCAACAATGACGTCAACTTGACGCCAGACCTCGCGTCCCGTGTGAACTCCATCATTAGAATCAAAGTACCGCTGAGACGCAGCGTCACATGACGCGACTGCAAAGAGGAAGCACGTCGTTCGTGGGCACCGGGCCTTAGTGCTTAGTTTTTTTCTGGAAGTTTTAACTTTTCTCAATAAGTTTTGAGTGTTCTAGGGAAGTTTTGGCTTTTGTTTTTCACTTTCAAACTTACGACCTAAACTTGACTTAAACGTCTGCTCATCCATTTTTTCTCCTTAATCTGTCTGTTTCGCTTTTTTGTTTGTTGTTGTACTTTCTAACTGAATTTCAAATTTAATTTTGTATTCATTCATTATTACTACTATCACACTAATCAGTTCATTTCTAATTTCTGAAACTTATATCTCTTGCAGCTACTAGCACAAAGCATGCGATTAACTAGCATGTGTTCCTTCACCTCTAACAAGACATCTTGTGAATGTGAGGAATGCCAGGTCTCCACCGTGGTTCGGATTCCACGTTAAACTGTAGGTCCTCCATTTCATCTCACAATCACCCTACCATTACACATTAGCGTAAGTGCGTATAACCCGAACGGGTAGTAAGACGCGGTGCTAATAATAATAATAATAATAATAATAACTAGCATGTGTACCATTGTGTATTGTGTAGTCGTGCCCATTGGCATGCAAATAACTGCCATGCAAGTGACTGTTATGCCAGATATTCGCTACTATAATGCTTTTCCCCTGGCATGTGCATCTTAGGCTTAATAATTATTTTCAATCATAACACCTAGATATATGAATGTTTCACGACAATAGTGCCGTGAAGTATTAAGATGTATATCAAAGGATTCCACACATGTTAACCAATTTGAGAAATACTTATTTAGTGTATGATTTGCATTCATAAAATATGAGTGGAGTAATAAGTCGGGATATAACCTTCCAGCTTAGGGTGTAAGACCATTTTTTTGGGGCTTTTCAAAGGAATTTATCTGTCATTCTGTAATTAGCTACAATTGTATTGGAAAAAAATAATGGCTTAGTGTATGATTTGCATTCATCAAGTATGAGTGGAGTAGTAAGATGAGATATAACCTTCCAGTTTAGGGTGTAAGACCATGTTTTTGGATTTTCAAAGAAATTTATCTGTCAGTCTGTAATTAACTACAATTATATTGGAAATAATAATTGTATGCAGCACCTATATCTAAATAAAACTCTAGAAACGTTTGGTTCTTAAATTTAAAATTACATCTAGGCAATAGTATTTTATTAGTTATTGTATGATTAACTCAAATACAAAAGAATTTTAAAACCAAATATATATGTCTAACTGAAAAAAATACAAGATATTTTTAACGCTATAATGAACTGCACTGAATTTCAATAAATAACTTTCTGTGATTGACATTTTAAAACACCCTATATATTCTATTTTTATTCAAGACTTGCCATTGCCAACACATATTTACTCATTCATGTATTTATGAATATACTTGAAGGTCTCCAAACTATCTATCCATAATTTATCTTTAGTTCCTAACAATATACTACATCTTTAGGGGCTTGACGTTTCAATTTGACTAAGTGTTTATATTATTAGACTTTGTGTAGGTCATCTGTTATGTAACGAAATCTTTTAAGTTATTAAATTAAAGAGTATGAACGAGACGTCCCCATTAACCATATAAGAACTCTTTTGTTTGCAAAGGTCCTACCAAGGGGATAGTAAAATATGTATTATGTTGTGCATATGCTTATATAAAAACCAAACTTTGACAATGCTGGACCTGGTAGTGCACTTTATAGAGAGATTTGAGTTAAGTATAAAAGTATGAATCATACACTGTACATACCTACAGTAGCCCCATGGCTTCTTTGGTGCTGACTTCTGACAGTTGCTAAACACATGTTTTTGCAGATCATCTGGTTCGGCGTAGGGATACGTAATTTAGTCTGGTAACTTTTTAAAGCTGTCAACTGTCAGCTGTGAGCTGTCAGTTAGCACCAAATAAGCCATGGGGATACTGTAGCACTACGTTTCAGAGTATTTAAAGAGGAGTGTGCTAAATTACCAATATTTCAGTCCATGCGTGCCAACAAAATGAGCTAATCAGAGAAAATTTCTCTTGAAGCCCAAATAAACTTTCATAATATATGAAAGAAAAGAATTTGATCTGTATATAAACATAGTTTCTCTTAAATTAAATTTCATGTTTTACTTACTAACGCTATGGCCTTAGGAACTCATTGCCGCACTTACAAAAGTACGCCACCTATTCCCATCTTGAGCTGGTTCTATCCAGTCCACCTCATTACACCCTGTCCCTATCTTGAGCTGGTTCTATCCAGTCCACCTCATTACACCCTGTCCCTATCTTGAGCTAGTTCTATCCAGTCCACCTCATTACACCTTATCTATTTCATGTCCGTTATAACGATTTCCCCCCAATTGCGTCTAGGCTTTCCCAATGGTCTCTTGCCATTAGGTTTACCAGTCAATACCTTGAACACGGTTCTAGAACCTCCCATTCACGCTGCATGTCCTGCCCCCCGTAATCTACAAGATTTGATTATACTGACATATCAAAGTCATAAAACGTAAAAGACTTTTGGCTTATGCAGCTATCTGTTGGTATATATTGTGTAAGTATGGAAACACTCTACAGGCCAAAAATTAAAATAAATCCACCTCAATATTTTGTGTTGGCTTTGTGTACAGTCATAATAGAATCCTATTGGAATTAGTCCTAATTTTTAAACAGTTAGTATGATTTTTCTTCGAAAACGAATTTCCAAACAGAAAATTGTAAAATAACAAAAGGGTAGTTAACTTGTGATTTTCCTGAGTGCCACATTAAAAATCTATTTTCGTTTACCACTTAACTTAAAATATAACCTACACTAATATTATAAAGATGAAAGATTTGTTTTTGTTTGTTTGTAACGGATAAACTCAAAAACTACTGGACCGATTTTAAGAATTCTTTCACCAATATAAAGCTACATTAGCAGAAAGTAACATAAGCAATATTTTATTTTGAAAATTTAATTTTTTTTAACATTTAATTTATTCCTCATAAAAATGTCGATAGTCACTCATATTTTATGGTAGAGTCTATGATATTTCTTCAATATGTGTGTTGAAAATAATAATGTGGGAGGGGGGGGAAAGGGTCTAGTTACTAATATAAATGTGTTGCAGGATCTTTGTGAGAATAAGCCATTATTTAAAATTTCATTATATTTTAATATTGTTTTCAGGTAGGCCTACTAACATGATTTTATCGTTTATTTCGATTGGCGTGTGTGAGTGGGTGTAAGCGGATGTAGGAGGGAGAGGCGAGGTTGCCATCCAATTCACTTTCCTTCTCGTTGTAGGTAGGCTAGCCTTTGAGCTAATTAATGAATATCGAACATACTTGTATTGAAACATCAAAATGCCCAAGAGCTTGATATTTAATATTTGAACAAATTAACCTTACCATGTAAATAACTGGCCCCGTGGTGTAATGGTCAGTGCACCTGGCTACAAGCCTAGGAGTTCCAGTTTCAATTGCTGGCTGGTATCGTGGTTTTTTTTTTACCTGAAAGGTTGATTACCCCAACGGTCACCAGGGTTTGGGTAGTTAGGTTTAAGTGTCTCCACTAGTTCCACTCCTTCATACTCACTATCACCACCACTCTCACTATCACCATCACTTCATCTCATCGGGACATGGAAAGAGCCTCCACAGGAAGGATGTACGATTAGTTCATTCTGGCGTCCCCTGGACAACGGTACATTAATACTGGCTAATATTTCCACAAACTGGTCTAGGAGTAATATGGTCCAGAAGTGCAATATTATTACCATATAAATACTTTATTATAAGTATGTCGAAAATTATGTAGTTGATGTAACATTACGTGGTATAATGTTACAACTGGACCCCGCCCAATACTAACGTAAATAGATGTATCGCATCAAAGCATACTACCCGCTCCAATATAAGTTCAACTACAATAGTATGTTTCTCTGTTGTAGTTCTTGTAGGCTAAGAAGACATAATAAATACGAGGCGGCACAATATATTTCATTACTCGATCCAATTCTAAGTATTAATTTGTTCATGTACTTACAATACTAATCTGCTCACAATAGAATCCTGCAAGGCTGGCCGGCACCTGGAATCCTATACTGGCGAGTGGGTCGAAGGAGATCCAGTGGGTCAACAAGCGTCCCGGCACTCCGACTGTACTAGCGTGAAATGAGCCAAGAACTATCAACTTCAACTAGATGACAATTATGTTTCCGACCTCTGATGGATGCTAGAGGAACCTCCTTCAAAACATCGGGTGATTGGAGATATTCACGGATATTCCGATGGAGCGAGTGGAATCAACAATGGTCTACGTGACTGTTTCAAGGCATCGTTGACGTCATCATGTGTTTTTTTTTGTACTCCCACCTTCCTCCCAGAACAACGAAATCGCTATATAATGGCTGTGCAAGCTTGCCATACTTGACTATTCTACGACCAACGATCGACGACAGACCATTGTCATGGACCTGGACAGTGGCTGGAGAAATACTTGTAAAATGTATCAAAATCATCGCTTAGACGAGTGGAGTTATGAACTCTAACTTCTTGATCAACTATAAACTTTTTGCATATAATATTCTGTTTCAAAATCTAACGTATTTATAATTTAATTGTCAAATTATTTTAAATACTCTATCTTTAAAATGTCGCCGCTCGGGCGCTGGACTTGTGCTTATGTATTTATTCTAGTAATTATCCTTAGTTACGTGCTAACTAGAAGTTGACATGTTAATATTTAATTGTTTGGAATTGTAGAGTATTCCCGTTTTTTTGAAGTAACTTTTCATATTTAAAATTATGGTTTGAATTAACGTAACGTGAAGTAACTTTTTATTGGTATTTGAATCAGGATAACTTTAATCTTTTGTAACGTAAGTTCTGTTGGAACAGCTAAAGTTTTGTTAATTGATGGAACTGTGGGTCCCATATACTCAGTCAGATCGGATAGTCCCGTGGGAGTTTGGCTTAGGTCTGGTAGTCAAACCCTCACGTTTTGTAAACACTGTTGTGTGGTTGTCAAATTTAAATTACTTTATATTTATGATATCGTTTTCTGTGAATTACGAAACCTTTGGAACCATATCAAGGAGCCCATTAGGCCCTTATATTTTTGTATCGCATTTAAATATATACGCTGTGGTATTGTCTCATATAGACTGGTCTATCAATATTATGATGGATTTCATGTTTCCTTTTGTTAAAACACTTGCGCAACTTTAATGATATAAAGTTGTTTACTTCGAGTATAATTTCCAACAGAACTCATTATGATATAATGAGACCATGTACTGTTAACTGCGCTTTATCTTTCAATTGAATAAACTGCTCATTGTTGAATTTACATTTTTTATAATATCCATTTATCTTGTATGTTAAGTACATACTCTCCCTTTTATTACTTTCACTGGTCGGGTAGTATTAGGACTCAGACAGGGTGCAACATTGATATTTATTTATGTTTATAATATTAGGACTATCACTATACTATTAACTATTGTTTATGTCAAGAAAAATAATAATCTAGAATTATAAAATTTAGCTTTGGTACCAAATCATGGTAATATACTAGTAAATTACAAATTTTTCTAGCAGACCACCGTAAATTATGTAAGATAATTTTTCAAGAAAAAATGTATACCGAACGCTAGCATAATACTTTATAAAAATATAACGTCTCCAACCATTGTTATTTCACAATAAACAATTCTGAATCTCAAATATATTTCACTGGCATTCAACTCATAAATGTGTACTAATCCTATTAAAAGGTAGGTCCAAGAGATTTTTTACACCCTGAGGGCATAAAAAAATCAAAGAAAATTACAAGAGTAAGATTTATATGATCCCATGAGTAGTAAAGCAAATATGGATTAGGAGTCCATCAAGAGTGTGTTCCCCAACAAGAATTAGTAATTTTGTTTAACATGTATTGTAAAAACGTTTTAAACATAATTAAAACATTCCCAAATAAACATATTGTTTAGTCGGATTTTCTCTTACAAAAATTCTCGTCTTCACCAGAAGAGAATTGAAACATTCACAAATTAAACTGTTCGGTTTATTCTTCTTACCAAAAGCCGTTGCTCTCACCAGAATACCAGAATGAATGGAAACACTCACAAATCAAACTATTCTGTTTATTCTTCTTACCAAAAGCCTTTGCTCTCACCAGAATACCAGAATGAATGGAAACATTCACAAATCAAACTATTCTGTTTATTCTTCTTACCAAAAGCCGTTGCTCTCACCAGAATGAATGGAAAAATTCACAAATCAAACTATTCTGTTTATTATTCTTACCAAAAGCCGTTGCTCTTACCAGAAGTGAATGGAAACATTCACTTAAGAAACTATTGTTACGGTTATTCTTCTACCAGAATTCATTGCTGTCATCAGAAGAGAATTGAAACCTTCTCAAATGAAACTATTGTTACGTTTGACTGTCCCTACCAGAAATACTCGCTGTCACCAACAGAAAACCTAATTCCCGACCAAGCAGAGCCCGCCGAGGGGAAAGTGGTCCGTCCAACTCAATTACTTGATCATCAAATGATACGAAGCTAGTTGTGGCACACGATACACGAGTTTATTTGGAAAACCATTTGTCAACGATTACCACAAATCGATCGAAACAGGAAATTTGACTGCATAACGTGGACGATAACGGATACCGTTTCATTTTGAAGAGGGCCATTTATTTAGTTAATGGTTCCTAATCGATGAGCGATGGTTTGTTATGTGTTTGTTAGTTTTTTAATGAAGAAAAAATATAGTTACCAGAGATAATAATAATAATAACACTTTTTAGATACATCAACATGATTAATTTTTTGAATCAACAAAACACAAGACCCGTTGAAAATAATTTTGTATTTCAAGAAGCCTCTCCTCATGTGCGCAGCTGGTGTTCAAACAACTTCTCGGACAATTACGATCACTGGTAATAATTATATAACGCTTTAGACTACTTGGTCACTGCTACAGGAAAACTAAGGTACAGTTATATATTATTATTGTTATTGGTTGGAGTACTAGTCACACTGATATCTGTTATCATCTCAAAACTATCTAAGTAAGGGAATTAGGATGTTGCTATTAAGGAGAACTTGGCCAAATTCATCTAGAATGAGAAGTGACAACCAAGTGGTAGAGCTAGATATCGTCAAGTTTTATTTGACCTTGGTATCAGGACATATAGTCGATCAAGTTTAAACAATCAGGTTTCTATTACAACAAGGTCCAACAATAGATATGATCAATTCAGTGGTTGAGGGGTCTCAGATGTTCCACTCCCATTGTACGTTGTTTCCGTTGACGCAGAAATGCGTCCCAGATGTTTCACTGGAAATGCACTTTATTTACGTTAGCGTAGAGGTAGCGTCTAGGGTGTTGTACTTATATTCACGGTCTTGTTTTTCGTTAACGGAGAAGTTGTGTCTCATATGTTCCATTGGAAATGCACTTGGTCTCCATTAACGTAAAAGTTGCATCTCATGTGTTTCACTGGAAATGCGCTTGGTTTCCGTTAACGTAGAAGTCGTATCTCATGTTTTCCACTGGAAATACGCTTGGTATCTGTTAACGTAGAAGTCACATATCATGTGTTCCCCTGGAAATGCGCTGGATTTCCATTAACGTAGAAGTCGCATCTCATGTGATTCACTGTAAATTCTCTTGGTTTCCATTGAAGGAGATGCCATGTGTTAGGTGTTTCATTGGCAGTTCTCTTTTTGCATTGATGGATAAATCACAATTTATATCTCGTCAGGGTGTTCCACATGTGATTTTAATGGTGACTTTCTCAACCTCACTTAACAGTGGGTGCGCTTCCTCCAAACTACCCCTCTTTATCATTGCTCCCTAACTCAAGTAAAGAATAATATTAACTATACTTACAGCAGTGGGAACACGGACAAAGATATCATTTGGATAAAGTCTATTTTTCTGGTGATGGAGAGGTCAAATTTTGGGCTACGTCTCTACCACTGAGGTGATTTTTACTAACTTGTTTCACTCTCTTTCCCCACGGCGCAAGCAAATTAAGCTAGATTTAATATAAATTCCTCCTCATTCATTCCTTTATTATCTGTGTCAGTTTCCGGAATATCACGCTTTGATTGTAAGATGCAGTGCACATAAGAATAAAAATATATTTTTATATTGAAAGTAATTTTACCAATTAAAGTAGCCTGTCTATTAGTGTAAATTCAAAACAAAGCAATATTAAAAATAAATCAGGTAATGTCCTGCAACGATCACTTTTGTATAACTCAGCTGAATAATTAACATTTTGACATAGAATTTGAACAAGAACACATAAATTGTGTTCCACTTGAAAGAATAGAAATCTTTGTTTAAAAAAGAACACCTTATGTGTCTACGTGACAGATAAGAAAGACCCGACGACATTTGGCGTAGTCCTTCTTTGATAGAGGCACAGTTAAAGTACTCGACTTAGAGGTCGAACATTTTTGTTGATCATTGGGCATGTTAGCTTGAACGTCAACTTCGTCTGGTTTAGTTTATCGTTGACGGGAAGGTCACAGCTCAAACTCCTACCGAGTTTAATGAGTTTTTCTACAATTGCCTTCTAGTTTTCATCTCCACACATAATGGGACGTTTAATTTAAAATCCTAATTTACGTATCCTACATAACTAGTGTATTTATGCTAATAGCCCTGATTTGTACTAAAACGCTGTGCAGACTTATAAAAATAAATGTATGATAATTTTCATCATCATAGGTTTTACATTGTTGTCGGATTGAATACTCAGTCACCAAATACTCAACGCCACGTCAACACACACGGCAGTAGAAATATTTCAAAATTAGCTCTGTTTTGGTGTAACCTGCTGTTTTCGAGATCATAACTTGTGGGTTTGCTCGTGACCCGCTCATTCCACACGTCAAATAATAAGTCATTATCATTCTGAGTGGTCATAATCACTTCACCTTACTCAGTATTCCTCCTTGGAGCAATATAGTTCCGTGGAGCTAAGTCTGTATAGCTAGTGGCATTTATTGTAAGCCAGATCTAGTCATGACGTCATACTACGCGTTGTAGCTGTGATGACATATTTACGAAATTGATGGCCCTAACGGCTTAAAAACCAAATCACATTAATTTAAGGTAGGATATAAGTACACTGAGGCTAATGGGACTGTAGAACACATCTCTCAAAGATAGAATAGAAGTATACAGAGGTTAACAGTAGAAAAGATCTTATCGTGTTTGATAAGATTGAATTTTCTGTGGGTTAAGAATATCGTTGGGAAAATCGGTAAAGATTAAATTAAACGAATTTTCAAAGAGAAAATGTGTGTATTTATTTCAATTAATAAGGGTTTCAAAACATTATTAAAATATGAATCAGAAAAAGTTAAAATGAAGGTTTTCTGCTAAGTATTTTTACTTTATCTTGAATTCTTAGAGAGCGAAATATTGTAATCATAAAAAAAATCGAACTTGAGATTTTTATAAATGTCGATCGGGCTAAGACTTGGTATCTAGGGTTTTTATAAGGTTTCCCAGTATATTTTTTTGTCAATATATATATATATATATAT